>JARBWK010000007.1:18670355-18860468 GCA_030556195.1 Anolis apletophallus
GGGAGTTTGTTCGTCTCATGTGTCCTACTCTTTATAGCAGACCTGGGCAATTGCCGGCCCTCCAGGTGTTTTGGACTTCAAATCCCAGAAATCCTAACAGCTGGTAAACTGGCTAGGATTTCTGGGAGTTGAAGTCCAAAACACCTGGAGGGCTGGCAATTGCCCGGGTCTGCTTTATAGTGTAGGGCACTATGTTTTGTTTAATGACAAAAAAGAGTGAACTTTTCCAAGTTCTGTCCAATGGAGAATTATAATTCCTTCCTACTGGCTGAGCTGCCAACCTCTCCTACCTGAGCCCTGGCAAATGTTACGTCCCGTAGAAACACTTCGTTAAAACTATTATCCACTTTGCCACCAGCATATAAGCCTCCCAAATGCCATCTTTCCGAAAATGCCAGCAAAAAAACCTGATTAATACAGAGCGTTTTGAAAGGTGATTAAATGTTTTAAATCTGAAATGTACTCCTTAAGACATTCCTCAGAAACCATGGGAATAAGGTATGCTGTGCAGATACTTGTAATATTCAGTTGTAATTAATGCTAAACTGGAAAAGCCAGCCCATCGTCCTTGGATATTTGTTGCTGGCATTCCCACCCGCTGGCTGTTCTGCTTTTCCATCAATTCAAAATAGTACCGTTAAGTCCAAATCATCTTTCTCTCCTGTTGCTATGATTAGGACACATCCCTGTACTTAAGTCTCTCCACAGGCTCCATGCTGCTTTCTGCATCTGCTTTAAGATCTTCTTTACCTTTAAAGGTTTTTAACTCACTGGTTTTGATGATGGCCAGTCAGCAGCAGACTTTATGTTCTCTGTCCACTTCCTCTCTGGATAATTTTCCACTTTTCCCAGCCACTATTGATACCACATGCTAGCTACACATCTTCACATCTCATGTAGTTTTCTTAGTAAGCCTGGACACATGAACAACAAAAACTTTCCAGGTTCATTTTCTGACCAATGTTCAATTATTAGGCCTGGTTAGGTTTTTCGGATCTCTATGAAAGTCATTATAAATTCAGATCTAATTTACTTTTGAAGCATTTTTGAAGCGCTTTAAGCAACCCGGAAGTATTTTGCAAATTCGAAGTCGCGCCCTCCATTTTCAAAAAGGGCTCGGATCATATTTCTGCCCTTTAAATCTAATGCGGATAGCTTCCCAGCTTTCCCCCCAGTTCTCTCGGCCCAGGGAAGCAAACTGCGTTAAAACTAACACGGATTGCTTCCCTGCTTCCCTGGGCCAAGGGAACTGGAGAGATGGTCAGCTTTCCCCCCAGTTCTCTCAGCCCAGGGAAGCAATCCGCGTTAAAACTAACACGGATTGCTTCCCTGTTTCCCTGGGTCAAGAGAACTGGGGAGATGGTCAGCTTTCCCCCCAGTTCTCTCGGCCCAGGGAAGCAAACTGCGTTAAATCTAACACAGATTGCTTCCCTGCTTCCCTGGGCCAAGGGAACTGGGGAGATGGTCAGCTTTCCCCCCAGTTCTCTCGGCCCAGGGAAGCAAACTGCGTTAAAACTAACACGGATTGCTTCCCTGCTTCCCTGGGCCAAGGGAACTGGGGAGATGGTCAGCTTTCCCCCCAGTTCTCTCAGCCCAGGGAAGCAAACTGCATTAAAACTAACACGGATTGCTTCCTGGGAGATGATCAGCTTTTCCCCCAGTTCTCTTGGCCAAGAGAACTGGGGAGATGATCAGCTTTCCCCAGGAAACTGGGGAGATGGTCAGTTCTCTTGGCCCAGGGAAGCAAACTGCGTTAAAACTAACACGGATTGCTTCCCTGGGCCAAGGGAACTGGGGAGATGGTCAGCTTTCCCCCCAGTTCTCTCGGCCCAGGGAAGCAAACTGCGTTAAAACTAACACGGATTGCTTCCCTGCTTCCCTGGGCCAAGGGAACTGGGGAGATGGTCAGCTTTCCCCCCAGTTCTCTCGGCCCAGGGAAGCAAACTGCGTTAAAACTAACACGGATTGCTTCCCTTCTGGGGAGATCCTGTTCTCTCCAAGGGAACTGGGAGATGATCAGCTTGCTTCCCCCAAGGGAACAGTTCTCTTCTCTTGGCCCAGGGAAGCAAACTGCGTTAAAACTAACACGGATTGCTTCCCTGCTTCCCTGGGCCAAGGGAACTGGGGAGATGGTCAGCTTTCCCCCCAGTTCTCTTGGCCCAGGGAAGCAAACTGCGTTAAAACTAACACGGATTGCTTCCCTGGGCCAAGAGAACTGGGGAGATGATCAGCTTCCCCCCCAGTTCTCTCGGCCCAGGGAAGCAAACTGTGTTAAAACTAACACGGATTGCTTCCCTGGGCCAAGAGAACTGGGGAGATGGTCAGCTTTCCCCCCAGTTCTCTCGGCCCAGGGAAGCAAACTGCGTTAAAACTAACACGGATTGCTTCCCTGGGCCAAGAGAACTGGGGAGATGGTCAGCTTTCCCCCCAGTTCTCTCGGCCCAGGGAAGCAAACTTCTCTTGGCCCAAGGGAGATGATCAGCAAAGGGAAGCAAACTGCGTTAAAACTAACACGGATTGCTTCCCTGGGCCGAGAGAACTGGGGAGATGGTCAGCTTTCCCCCAGTTCTCTCTCTCCGCCCAGGGAAGCAAACTGCGTTAAAACTAACACGGATTGCTTCCTGGGCCAAGAGAACAGATGAACTGTTCTCTCCGCCCAGGGAAGCAAACTGCATTAAAACTAACACAGATTGCTTCCCTGCTTCCCTGGGCCAAGAGAACTGGGGAGATGGTCAGCTTTCTCCCCAATTCTCTCGGCCCAGGGAAGCAAACCGCGTTAAAACTATCCACATTAGAACTCTTTGTCAGCTTCTTTCAGTCCCGGCCCCCCCCAACACCCACTTTCCTGGTCCTGGACTCACAGAGGAACGGAGGAGGGAGCTGGCGGTGAGTCTGATTTTTTTTATGCCAGTTTGATGCGGATTTCTTCCCTCCACGGGAAGAAATCCATGTCCAAAGTGGGTTAAACATGTGTGTCCGCCATTAACTAATTAATTCCAAACTAATTTTGAATTTTTAGGGAATATTTTTGGAAGGTATTCAGATTCGAAGCGCCAGCGCCAGGCACGTAGCCAGGGGGGGCCAAGGGGGGGCTTCAGCCCCCCCCCGAAATTCTCAGGGTGGTCCACGAAAAGGCCTTACTGGTACATTATTTAAACTGTTATGTTTATTCATATCATGATCTGATCACCATGCTCATTATAGCCCACATTAATGGGGTTATTGGGATAACAATACAAAAGGTTTGCTAGGGTAGACCCTCTTCCACCCAGTCTCAGCCCCCCCCGAACCAAACTCAGCCCTCCCCCCCCCAATCAAAATGCTGGCTACGGCCCTGGCCAGCGCCCCCTACATCCGAAGCGAGTTTTGAACCTTTTTTTAATGGATCAACCAGGCCTATCAAATACAAATGTTCCCTTCTTTCCTGCCTCATTTCCCCCTTCCTTTCCTGTATCTACCTCATTTCCTGTTTTGGAAAAAAGGGAATCTGATAAAATTGCTTCTCACTACTAGGGAATCTGATAAAATTGCTGCCAAATTCCCAAAAGGGCGCAAATGACCTTTTTGTTTTTAGAGAATTGGGTTTGTAAGGGGAAATGTAGTCCTTTGAGATCCTACAGTGGGGGGGATGTACAGCTCCTGGATCATCTGCTCACCATTGCTTTATTACAGATATATTGTCATCTGAGGATATGATCATCATGATCCTGATGGGGAATTGAATACAATGTTGCCAGGAATTCATCTATTTGGGGGGATCATTCCTTTCATTTGGATATGCTTCTTGAGATTGGAGGGATTTGCAGTCCAACATCGCCTGGATGGCTAGTTATTCTCAATGGGCATAACTTGTAGTCCTTTTATTGCCTGAAATAGTGCCCTGGATGTGCACAATGACTGTCTTTTTGTTCAAAGAATGAAAATAAAGCAATGCTTTTAATCTTTCAGTGAAAATGGAAAAGTTCATAGACCCCTATATGTCAAACTGTGAGCACCTCTGGGAGATTTGCATCCTGATTCATATTTGCCCATGGATTCATGTTTCCCTTGCTGGCCCAATAGGAAGCAAAAATGCTAATCTTCTTTTAAATGGATAGAAGACACATAAACAACATCTCAGATGGATCAAAGAAGCAAGATAGGGTTACATAGGGTTACAGCCTGTGTTGGATGGGGTTACACTCCCCCTGAAGACGCAGGTTCGCAGCTTGGGAGTGATCCTGGACTCATCGCTGAGCCTGGAACCCCAGGTCTCAGCGGTGGCCGGGGGAGCTTTTGCACAGTTAAGACTCGTGCGCCAGCTGCGCCTGTACCTTGGGAAGTCTGATCTGGCTACGGTTGTCCACGCTCTGGTCACATCCCGAATAGATTACTGCAACGCACTCTACGTGGGGCTGCCTTTGAAGACAGTCCGGAAATTGCAATTAGTCCAGCGGGTGGCAGCCAGATTGCTAATGGGAGCTACATACAGGGAGCATACCACCCCCCCTGTTGTGTCAGCTCCACTGGCTGCCTGTTCAATTCTGGGCTCAATTCAAAGTGCTGGTTTTGACCTTTAAAGCTCTATACGGTTCTGGCCCAGCTTACTTGTCTGAACGCATCAGCCGCTATGTCCCACCTCGTAATCTAAGATCATCCGGGGAGGCCCTGCTCTCGCTCCCGCCTACGTCTCAGATGAGGCTGGTGGGGACGAGGGATAGGGCCTTCTCGGTGGTGGCTCCCTGCCTGTGGAATGCGCTTCCTATTGATGTACGATCCACCACATCCCTCCTGGCCTTCAGGAAAAAAGTAAAATCCTGGCTGTGGGACCAGGCATTCGTACACCAGCACAAGGCAGCATTTTAGATTGGTTTTTAATGAAAGTGGGTGATTATGGCCAATGTTTTTATGGACTGAACATTGTTTTAATCCAGAGTGAATGTGTATGGTGCTAATGTAGTTGTATTTTAATGTATTTTTAATGTATTTTAATTGTTGAAGTGTTTTGGGGTGTATATTGTTATTATGTGGGCATCGAATTGTGCCGTACTGTAAGCCGCTCTGAGTCCCCCCTTGGGGGTTGAGAAGAGCGGGGTAAAATCCCGAAATAAAATAAATAAATAAGATGTATAATAGCCCATTCTATATTTCAGAACATGTTCCTGGGGTCTCTACCCTTGGAACCACCCCCAAAATGACCCAGCTACAATTCAGCCTCAGATTCATCCCATCAGTACCTCTTCTTCTTCTTGGCTTTTCTTCACGAACGAAGATTCAGGAAGGACTCATCCCATGCTTTCTACAAGCGTTTTTTTTATAAAAAAAAAATTTATTAAGTTTTCCGAATATAAAATAGACATCAAATATTAACAAATCTTCCATCATAACACATCATACAACACCCATCCGACAACAAAAACACAAAGTACCTATATGAACTTCCTGTTCTGTCTCCCATCCTTATCTAATAATTCTTAGATAATATACAGATATCATGCGAGCTCTTATTTATGTATCCAAGCGTAATGTTACCACTTATTTATGCATATATAGTCTTTTAAGTTTTTATATTCTCTCAAATAGTCTATTACTGGGGACCAATCCGTGCTTTCCATCCCCTGCGACATGGCTCTTGATAAAATATCCATATTCATTATATCCATCAATTTGGTTATCCATTCATCTATCTTTGGACGGGTCTTTTCTTTCCATCTTTTGGCGATCACCAGTCTTGCAGTTGTGATACAGTAGGCGAAGAGTTTTTCTTTGTTCTTTTCTATTTTAAAGTCCAACAGTCCCAGTATCACGTATTCCGCCTTAAAGTTAAATTCGATATTTAATGCTTTTTTCATTTCTCTATATACATTTTCCCAATATGTTCTAACCCTTTTACAACTCCACCACACATGCAAGAAATACCACACCTCCTTATTACATCTCCAGCATTTATTATTATAGTTATTATTATATTTACCTATTTTATTCGGAGTGAGATACCACCTATAACATGGCTGTCCAACTTCTACCAGCCCAGGGGCCTGAATTCCGGTCACTGATGACCTGGGGGGCCGTAGGGTCTGCCCCCAGCTTCGCCCCCAGCTCCGCCCTCTCCCCCGGCTCCACCCCCGCCCCACCCCTGCATGCATACAGTCAAATATAATCTGTTACTTAGATAAAATGCAGGTTGGGCTTTCAAAAGGGGCATCCATACAGTCAAATATAATCTTTTACTGAGATAAAATGCAGGGATCAGATATTAAATTATTTTAATTTAATATTAAATATATTTAATTCCATCCTCCCCTCTCCCCTTATTTTAATTTAATATTAAATATATTTAATTCCATCCCCCTCTCTCCCCTTATTTTAATTTAATATTAAATATATTTAATTCCATCCTCCTCTCTCCCCTTATTTTAATTTAATATTAAATATATTTAATTCCATCCTCCCCTCTCCCCTTATTTTAATTTAATATTAAATATATTTAATTCCATCCTCCCCTCTCCCCTTATTTTAATTTAATATTAAATATATTTAATTCCATCCTCCCCTCTCCCCTTATTTTAATTTAATATTAAATATATTTAATTCCACCCTCCCCACTCCCCTTATTTTAATTTAATATTAAATATATTTAATTCCATCCTCCCCTCCCCCTTATTTTAATTTAATATTAAATATATTTAATTCCATCCTCCCTCCCCTTAATGTATCCCATCTCCCCTTATTTCATCTTTAAATATATTTAATTTTATATTTAATATATGTGGGGAGATGGGGGGAGGGAATGAGGAGCTCCCTGAGGAGCCCCCTGCTTCGGCCTACCTTTTCCAAACGCGCAGGATCCAGGAGTACCCGGACGGCGAGAGAGGCGACGACTGACTGAGTCGAAGAAGGTCCTAATCGCGTCTGTGGGCCTCAGCGATCCAGTAGTAGAGTAGCCGAAGAGTATCGCGAGAATATGCAATCCACACGGGATTTCGCTGTCAACGCTGGCGTGATCTTGCGTTGACAGCGAAATCCCGTGTGGATTACGTATTCTCTTGATACTTGCTCCGAACCCGGAAGTAGGTATTTTTTTTAATTTTTATTATTTATTTTATTTTTCAATTTTTATTTTTTATTAAAAAGCTTAGGGGGCCGGAGGGAAGGGGCTGGGGGGTCGTATACGGCTCCCGGGCCGCCAGTTGGGCAGCCCTGACCTATAAAAAAAATTAAGACCATTTTCCTTCAGGTCGTAGGCGTATGTGTACTTCAGATGTACCTTCCAAAACCTTTCCCAGTACTTTAAAGGGATTTCATGTCCCAAGTCCTTGGCTCATCTGACCATACAATTTTTAACACTCTCTTCATCTGTTTGCCATTTCAGTAATGTTTTATATAGCAAGGCTACTCTCCCCGTCTCTTTCAATATGAGTTCATCCCAGAGTTGTTTACCGTCTTTAAATCCCAATGATTTATCCTTTTTATATATCTCATATATCTGTCTATATTGAAACCAATCTAGAGTATTATCTATTTCTTTGAGTTCTTCCAGGTCTTTCATAATTATTTCATTTCCTGATTTTTTAAAGATGAGTTCATAACGTAACCATTTATTTTTTACCATATTGTCTCCTGTAGTAGGCTTCCTGAGGAACAGCCATTTTGGAACGCTCTCAAACAATCTATCTTTCTTTCTTAGCCAAATTTTTAACAGTGGTTTTCTGATATAATGGTCATTAAATTTCCTTTCTATTTTAACCCTATCATACCATAGGCATTATCCATGCCAGCCTGCTCTCAGGTCGAACACTTCCAGTGCTAGTAATTTAGTATATTTTAGTGTGGTCCAGTCGACGACCCATTCCAGTGCACAGACTTCATAATATGATACCAGGTCAGGCACTCCCAGGCCTCCCCTTTCTCTGTCATCTACCATATTTTTCCAATTGATCCTGGCCTTTTTGCCCTTCCATATAAATTTTCTTAATTCCTTATTCCAAGTCTTAAAATATTTGTCGCTATTTAAAACTGGTAAATTTTGAAAAAAGAATAGTAATTTAGGTAGGATATTCATTTTTATTAAAGAAATTCTACCTAGGAGGGACAGATTTAAGTGTTTCCATCTCGCTAAATCCTTTTTAATTTGCTGCTATTTAAACTCATAATTATTCTTAATTAAATCTATATTTTAGGTGTTATATAGATACCTAGATTTTTTTTACTTTATTTGTGTAGCACAGCAGTTCTCGTTTGTGCCTGGGGGGCAGGGACCAGGGCCTGGGGTCCCACTAGCATTAGAACCAGCAGGGCCAGAATTGGATTCAGAGGATGAGCTAGATGACTGGGGTGAAGGGCAGCTTTCCCCTGCTGAGCCTCTTTCGCCTACAGAGAGCTTGGCATGGGAAGAAATGTGTTTTGGTCCAAGGGATGATTCAGATCACCAGGTGCAGTCTGATAGCGATCCAGGGAGTTATGAACACCCGGGGGGGGGGGGGAGATCTTCCCAGGAGCCCTTGGAGGAAGATATGGCAGAAGGCGAATGGGAAATGGATAGGGAGGAAAGCTCTCAGGGAGATAGTGACACAGCTGCCGAGAGACAAGGTCGAACTTTCGATAGGAGACGGAACATCGAGTCTAGGAGGAGGGATTGGTCCCGGGCCCTAGACCGGCCGAGGTCCGTCAGCAGGGATTGGAGACGAAGAAGCCTAGAGCGTCGAGGACCTCGGCCGAAGGATTAAGTATAGGATCCGTGGGAACGCATCCTCAGTTCTCCGGCCACGTCTTACCTGAACAGGCGTGAAGCGGAGTAGGACCACAAGCCGTGGTCATCAAGCCTTGCCTTGTTTTGCCTTGCCTTGTTTCCTGATTCGCATCGGTTTGCGAAGCCTTGCTCTGTTTCCTGATCCGCATTGGCTGCGGAGCCCTGCCAAGCCTTTTGCCTATTTGCTGCGTTATCTTGGACATTGTTACTTCAAGCCTTTTGGATACTCACTTCATATTGGACTATATTCTTTGGAACTGTTTTTATATTCAATAAAGTAGTTAGCCTTCAGTACGTCTCTGTGTGTGTGATTAAGGGGCCCGCCAAGTCCGTGCACTGTGACAATTTGTAATTGATATTCCAACCTCACTCTCTAGTTTTCCCTTTCCTTTTTGATTCATATTTTTAACTATCATTTTAGTTTTTTCCTTGTTTATTTTGAATCCCGTTACTCTTCCAAATTCCTCAAGTTTCCTTATCCAAGCTTCCATAGTCTCAATCGGGTCTTCCACTATGCAGACAAGATCATCTGCAAAGGCTCTTATTTTAAGGCTTTCATTTTTTATTGATAGTCCTTTCAGATTTTTTTCTCTTCTAATATTTTCCAGCAGCGTTTCTAAAACTAATATAAAAAGGAGGGGAGAGAGGGACATCCCTGTCTAGTTCCTTTTTGAATTATAAGTTTGAGCTTTCTCCATTAACAATGATGTTAGCAGATTGGTATGAGTATATGGCTTCAATAGCATTGGAAAAGTAATGTCCTATATCTATTTCTTTCATAAGTAATTTTAAGAAATCCCAATTTATTCCGTCAAAAGCTTTCTTCGCATCTACGAAGAGAAAAGCTACTTTTTTTGGATGTTCATTCTATAATATTCTAGTGAGTCCAGTACAATTCTAACATTATCCTTTAGGTGTCGACCTGGTAAGAACCCTTTTTGGTCTTGATTTATCCATTTATTTAGAAAGCTTTTTAACCTATCTGCTAAGATACTTGCATATATTTTATAATCGACATTCAGTAGTGAGATAGGTCTGTAGTTTCTGACTTCGGCTTTATTTGTCCCTTCTTTATGTATCACACTTATGTTTGCAGATGACCATGTGTCCGGTAATTTTTTATTTATCATTATTTCATTCATGGTGTTTAATAGATGCGGAGCAATCTCTTCCTCAAAGAGTTTATAGTATTTGGCCGCGAATCTGTCAGGGCCAGGAGCCTTGTTACTCTTTAGATTTTTTATGGCTATCCTTAGTTCCTCTCTATCTATAGGGTGATTTAACATCTCTCTTTGTTCTTCTGATATTTTATTGAGATGTAGAGCACTAATGAATTGTTGTACTTGCTCTTTCTTTATATCATCCTTTGTATAAAGTAGCTTATAACATTTTTGAAATCTTTCTCCTATTTGTTTGTCTGTATTATAGATTTTCTCACTCTCTATTATTTGGGTAATATGATTTAGCTGTTTCCTCTTCCTTATTTTGGCAGCATGCCATCTTCCTGGTTTGTTGGCATTTTGAAAATGCCTCTGTTTCATGAATTTAAGGTTAGTTTCTATCCTGTCTAGGTCTTGCTTTTCTTTTTGCTTCAAAAGAGTGTTCATTTGAAGTTTCAGTTTCCGATCTTCTGGGTGTTTTTAAAAACTCGAATCTAATTCTTTTATCTTCCCTAAGAGCTCATCTTCCATTTTTTGTTTCTTTTTCCTTTCTATTATGCTTTGGTGTATAAAATGTCCTCGCATGACAGCTTTACTAGCTTCCCACACAATATGCACATGGGTGTTTTGAGCAGTATTTATGTCAAAGTACTCTTTTATGAGTTTTTTATACCTTTCCTTCTGCTCATCACTCCGTATCAGGTCTTCTCTGAGAGTCCATCTCTTTGTTTTTGGACTCCTCTGTCCTATTTTAAATTCCAAAATATTATGGTCAGAAAACAATTGTGGTAGAATTCTAATTTTCCCGATTTTGGTTAAGATGTTCTTTGTAGACCATAGCATATCTATTCTCGACCAGGACCTGTATCTACTCGAGAAGCGTGTTGAGGACTAAAAAGGCCAATCTGAGATAGGCAAGTCCGGTTGCAGAAAGCATAGCAGAAAGTATCCTTGGGTGATGTTGTTTCCAAGTTGCGGTTCTTTCTGTGTTGTCGTTTCTCTTCAAGACTCGTTCAGCATGTCTTCTTGAAAGAGGCCGCAGCATTCAGGTTATGATTTCGTAAACCAGCTGTAAATAGTTCTATAGTTTTTAGCTAAGAGTTAAATTTTTCCAGTTGTTTTAAAGTGTGTTTTTATACTCTCTGCAAGCCATCCTGAGCCCTCAGCAAAAGACGGCATAAAAAACTAACTAGATAAAAAAAATTGTGGATAGTGTGTCTCCATGCCTCCCGATGTGAGGTCAGGGTGGACCATTGTTGGTGATCAATCTGGCCAAGCCTGATATGTTGTTTTAGGGAGTCTTTATATCTCTTGTGCTGACCTGTGGCGAGTTCACCATAGAGTAGTATCTTTGGGAGGCGGTGGTCCTCCATCCTAGAGATGTGCCCTGCCCAGCACAGCTGTTTTCTCAATAGCATGGCCTTAATGCTGATGATCCCTGCCTGCTCAAGGACAGCAACATTCGTCACATAGTCAATCCAGTGTATATTTAGGATTGTGCGAAGATAGGGTTGATGAAAGCATTCTAGGAGTCGTAGGTGTTGACGATAGGACCACAGCTACCAGTAATATACTACAGCGAAGTTGTTGTCCGCACTTCCAATTTGAATCCGACCATTTTTATTTCTTATAGTATTTTATTATTTATTTATTTACTCTGCTTCCATACCGCCCCTTTCAGCCAGAAGGCGACTCGAGGCGGTGTACACATGGCAAGGACTACCCAAGATAAATACATCAACAGTTACTAACACAATCATATCATATACAAATTAGCAATTAAAACACAATATCAGCGTCACATTATTAAGTCGATTCCAATTGCGGCGGCGGCGTTCCTTAGGTCTCAACTTAATAATCATACTACATCTGCAAATAGTAGGTCAAACAGCCAGGTCTTGACTTTCTTGCAAAATGTCAGGAGGGAGGGGGCTGATCTGATGTCACTAGGAAGGGTGTTCCAAAGCTGAGGAGCCACCACTGAAAATGCCCTGTCTCTCACTGAAAAGGCCCTGTCTCTTTTCTGTCTCACTGAAAAGGTCCTGTTACCTGCAGCTGTCTTCCTGGCCAAACAGTTGTTTGGCAGAGCCCAGTGGGGAATGTCACTTGATTGCATGTCAAAATAGGTGACCCGACTTTTGATCAATGGTAAGAAGGTAACCCAATCAACCCCTTCATCATTGATCTCCTGGCTGGGTACCTCATTTCAAGCAAGTAACTTTCCCAATGAGACCCTACTGAAAAGGATTGGTTGGGGACCTCCATTGCCTCCTCTCCATGCTTCCCAGAAAATAATCAAAGAAATCTTTAATGTCAGAAAGTATGCAGCCCAGCAAGTAGCACTGGTCATGTTAAGAATGTGATGACACTTGCCTCCTATCTTGCTCTCCTCTCCTGAAGTCACCTGATTTAGATTGCACTCATGTAGCAACACAGAATTTCTTGGAAACTATGGAGAAAGAAGTGAATTTTGATATATCACATTAAAGCCCAAAAGGAGCACTTTCACTGTTAAAGGGGCTACACATCATGTGTCAGAATCAAGGCAGCTACGAGGCGAGTACCATTTATTTTGTTTGCGTAGTCGGGCCCTAAATGTGTCCTGAAATAATGGACACTTCTCCCACATCATTTTGTTACACCATAGTGTGAAAAAGAAGATGTCAGCATTGAAATATTTGGATGACAGTGGCTTGGAAGTAACTCTTTGACAAGCAGATGCTGGTTTGAAGCTTATTTCCTTTGGAAAACCTCATATCACATCACATGCTGCCTCCCTGGAGTGACTCCTGAGGCTTTTGAATTTGTTTCATTAGAATGCTGGTGAAGTTTTTTGACAGCAGACTCAGTTCATTGAGACAGAAGTTCATTTGTAGATTTTCAGTGCCAGGAACTAAAGGTAAGGGAACAGCATTTATCCTCTGGTTTAGTTATTCCATGAGGTGTTTTTTTTATTAAAAAAATGGTTCGAATAAATGCAGACATTTTTAGAGAATAGCAGGACTACTTCAGGCCCCCTACACACTTTCTTGGGAACTAGCTGTACCCGGCATGCGTTGCTGTGCCCTATTTAGGAGATGCGAGAAAGTCTGAGTATGTAAGGGTTGGAATTGATGTTACTTACGGTCTTGGTGGGGTCATGGCTGTGTCATTGTGGGTTGTTCTGGTGGGTGGGATGTTGAAGTCCTGTGGAGTTGTTGGTGTGTGGTGTTGCTGGCGTTCTGAAGAGCTTGTGGATATACAATGTTTTCTGTCTTTCCGTCTGCTGTGTTGATGTAGAGGTTGATGCTTGTGTGGGTGGGGTACTTTGGAAGTGAGTGGAGGTACTTGAAATCCCATCATCCATGGTGTGCCCTCCTCTAAACCGCAGTTGGATGGCGTGTGGGTCGTGGGGGCACTGTGTGCCAAGTTTGGTCTTTATTGGTCTTGGTTCTGGGCCACAGTGGTCTGTGGGGAATGAAGGGTTTGAAAGCACTACAAATCCCATAATCCATGGAGGTATATCAAATCCCATCATCCATGGTCCACCCTCCTCCAAACTGTAGTAGAATGCAGCGTGGGTCATAGGGGCTCTGTGTGCCAAGGTAGGTTACTGTAAATTCAGGCCATACACAATGTCCCATGAGCTGTGGCCTAGTCAGGAAAATCAAGTTAATGAAGCCTTACTGTCAATTCAGAGCTTAAACAGCATCCCATTAAGTGAGGCCTAGTCAGGAAAATCATGTTAATGAAGCCTTACTGTCAATTTTGGGCGTGGTCTGTGATTTGTAGGGGTTTAAATTTTCTGTGGGAAGTGAATTGGGTGTTCATGTTGGGGACTGCCTCAGGCCTTTGCCTTATCCTCCTCTGCCAGTTTAGAGGGTCGGAATGTTCATGTTGGCTGGCCAATAGAGGCATTATGCAAATACTCCCTCACTGGCAACCAATCATGTTGTCAGAATGTGGAGGCTGGGAGATTAGCTGGCGGCCGCAGAGGACGCTGGGAAATGTAGTTTTTTTGTATCGTTGTTTTGGGGGCCTTCTAGGTTTTGGGGGGGAAGTTTCTTTGCTAAAAACCTTCCTTGCCTGAGGCCTATTTTTGTTGCCAAATTTGGTGTTTCTGCCTTGGATGGTTTCTCTGTCTATGGCAGTCATTCCATGACGGGACCTCCTTTATATAATAGATATATCCATTCAGAGAGACTTACTTCTGAGTAGATGTACCTAGGATTATGCCGTGACTTGGCTATACATCACTGATTCTTAAATGGCTAAGATAAATGCGGTACCACCCCTGGTGGTTTCGGTGAGAAATGCGATCAGGAGGGGCGGTGGGAGGCTCAGGAGAATTTAAGGGGTGGTGGTGAACCCATTTAAGGGGCAGTGACCATTTAGGAGGTGTTTAGTTTGATCGGGGCCCTCTTCTTTGGCCCCATCAGGTGCCCTTCGCACTAATTTGACCCACACACGTGCTCGCGTGCAGTGCAAAGGCCTCTGAATTTGCCTCCAACATGGCTAGCCTCTCTGCCACTGCTGAAGAAAAGCGTGGCCTTTAAGGGGCAGTGACCATTTAGCGGTGGCAAAGGCGGCGGAAGGAGGCCTCTGCGCCCTCCAGGAGCAGCCTGCCACTGGAAGAAAGCTTACGCAGGGAGAGCAGGCCTCGCTTCTTCATCCCCTCAGGCCGCGGCTGCCCACCCTCTCAGAGCCCTCTCTGGCGGCGGCACGGCGAGCATATTAGATATTTGCATTAAAATTTATAAGAGAAGCAAAATTATTTATGAAGTAGCAATGAAAATATGGTTGAGGGTCACCACAACATGAGGAACCTTATGTAGGGTTCACGGCATTAGAAAGGTTGAGGACCACTGCATTAATACATATATCTTTCTGTTTAATTGCTATTAGATTTTTTTTTAAAAAAATCTAGGTGGCAGTGTAGGAGCAAAGCATTGATGTCATAATATATCAGTAAACAAAGCAAACAAAATCTGAATCATCACTAACAGATTCATGACAATGCAGGGCATGTTAAATGAATATGACAAAACGACAAAGAGGGATTTCTTCAAAAATAAAGTTTGAAAAGGCAGACATTAATAGCAGTATACATATATATTAGTTCCAAATACCATTAGATTTATGGGAATGATGGCAGTAGAGGAAAATATTTGATTCGAAATTATTGTCGATACCTCAGGAAGCATTTGTGTATTTAAAGGGTGATTTAAAGTATGGCAGAAAATTTATGTCCTGAAAAACATCATGGAGGCCAACTTGTCTTGGATTCTGAGTCTATTTTAGCAGTCAAACGATGAAAATCTAATTATGCATCTGAATTACATGCCGAACACAAGTGAGAGCAACCGAGGATTGGATTGCTTGTCTTTCCCCACCTTGTCCTCAGCCAAGTGGCATGGAACAGCTGGCCAGAATTTCTGAGTGCCTCTAATGAAGTGAATAGTTCATTGTTAGTGTTTGGTGATTAAATGCAAAAAGACTAATATTCCTGTGTGGGTTTGCTGAAAGACAACTGCCCTGAAAGGCAGGCATGGCTCCGAGAAAGTCACATGGCTCACCAGAGGGACTCAATGAATTTGGAAATGCACAGAGTATGTTCAGTGATCCTATGAATGTTTACTCAGAAGTCTGTTCGCTTTATTCAGTACTCCATGTGAAATGTGCATGTACAGCAGTGGTTCCCAAACTTTTTTGGCCTACCACCCCCTTTCCAGATTTTTTTAAATTCACCGCCCCCCTAGAAATTATTTTTTTTAAAAAATGTAATATCAATTAAACAGAAAGATATACGTATTAATGCAGTGGTTCTCAACCTTTCTAATGCCGCGAGCCTTAAATAATATTCCTCATGTTGTGGTGACCCCATCCATATTTTCGTTGCTACTTCATAAATAATTTTGCTACTCTTATAAATTCTAATGCAAATATCTAATATGCAGGATGTATTTTCATTGTTACAAATTGAACATAATTAAAGCATAGTGATTAATCACAGAAACAATATGTTTGGGGGAGTATGGACCACGGCTGATGGGATTTGCATTACCTTCGTCCAGTTCAGCTCTGACTTCCATAGCCGAGACCCCATGAATGACAAACCTGGACCAAACTTGGCACACAGAACCCCCATGACCAACAGAAAATACTGGAGGGGTTTGGGAGGATTTGACAGTGATTTAGGCTCTCCTAATCCCTCTGCCACCTTCACTGCCACCTCCACCTTCCATGGTGGCGGAGAGGCTCCGCCAGAGGATGCAGAGGCCTTTGCATTGCAGCCTTTGCACTGCACTGCGTGTGGGGGTCAAAGTGAAGGGGGCGGGGCCAAAGAAGAGGGCCGCGTGAGCCCTCCTAAATGGCCAGTCGTTCACCGCCCCCTTAAATGGGTTCACCACCCCCCAAATTCCCCTGAGCCTCCCACCACCCCCTTGGATTGCCTCACCGCCCACCGAGGGTGGTACCGCCCACTTTGAGAATCAGTGCCCTACACTATTATTTATTTATTTATTTATTTGTTGAGGCTTCTATGCCGCCGACTCCCGGGGGCTCGCGCGGCTCACAGGAGCCAAAAGGCAACAATAAAAACAGTGATAAAAACAGCAAAAGCAAATTAAAACAACAAAGCAGATAAAACAGATAAAAACAGCAAGGCTGTACAGGAATACCATTCATAAAGTGCACGGGCCTATTCTCCAAAAGCTTGCTTGAATAAGTGGGTTTTGCAAGCCCTTCTAAACGGGAGCAAGTCCCTCAGGGCCCTGGTTTCGACCGGGAGGGCGTTCCATAGCATAGGAGTTATAACAGAGAACGCCCTCCGGCGGGTAGATGTTAAACGTGCCAACCTTGTTGATGGTATCTCCAGGAGATTAGCGTCCTCAGACCTTAGTGATCTCGATGGGCAGTATGGAGTGAGACGGTCCCTCAGATATGCTGGCCACAGGCCGTGTAAGGCCTTAAAGGTAAGAACCAACACTTTGAAGGCGACCCGGTGCTCGATAGGTAGCCAGTGCAGATCCTGCAAAACAGTTGTTATACGGCAACCTGCTGGGGTGCCAGACAGGAGCCGGGTGGCAGTGTTCTGCACCAGCTTGAGCCTCCGGATAGCCGACAGAGGAAGGCCAACGTAGAGCGCATTACAGTAATCTAGCCTCGAGATGACCGTAGCTTGGATCACCGTGGCCAGGTCGCTCCGGGAGAGATAGGGGGCCAGCCTCCTTGCCTGGCGGTGATGAAAAAAGCAGCCTTGCTGACCGCAGAGACCTGGGCCTCCATGGTCAGCTGGGAGTCGAGATGGACCCCCAGGCTCTTCACAGACGACGATGGGCATAATGCTGCACCGTCCAGGGTCGGAAGCTGAGCACCTACCCCACCCGGGCGACCCAGCCACAGGATCTCTGTCTTCGCCGGATTCACCCTCAACCTACTGGCTCGCAGCCATCCAGTAACGGCCTCGAGGCAATGTTGGAAATTATCGGGGACGGATCCCGGCCTGCCCTCCACCCTCAGAATGAGCTGGGTGTCATCAGCGTACTGGTGGCACTCCAGCCCATAACTCCGCACCAGCTGTGCAAGCGGCTGCATGTAGCTGTTGAATAACAGAGGGGAGAGAATGGCCCCCTGAGGAACCCCACAGGCTAGTGGGGAGCCCTCAGAGACCACCTCGCCCCTCCTCACACGCTGAGACCGCTGGTGGAGGAAGGAGGTCAGCCATTTAAGGGCTGTCCCCCTCACTCCAGCCATGGCCAGGCGGTGGATCAATAGATTGTGGTCGACCGTGTCAAACGCTGCCGTGAGGTCCAATAACACGAGCAGCGCAGACCCGCCTTTGGTCGAGCTGGCAGCGGAGTTGGTCTGTGATGGAGACCAGAACCGTCTCCGTCCCGTGCCCCAAACGGAAGCCGGACTGGAAGGGGTCAAGCCATGTTGCATCATCAATTCCATTGGACTGGCCACATTGTCCAAATAACAACAAGACAAACAGGTCCACCATTATCAAAGCAGAACACTACCAAGCATATATTTCACAGCTTGTACAAGATACAATAAGCAAAACTCTACAATAAACATAAGTATGTTGTGTTCACAATACTGATTGTAGTCTTTTGAAGAAAAAATAATATCAATTGAGAAGAGTTTCCGTTTCCTATTTGAGATCTTCTACCCTTGTAGGAGAGAGTTTGTAATACAGGTTCTTTGAGGCAGATTCCTCCTTTAAGGTAACAGTTTCATTTACTCTCTTATGAGAGATAATTTATACAGTGTAATGGTTTGTGATTTAGCATCTAGATCAGGGGTGCTCACACTTTTTCAGCTTGCGAGCTACTTATAAAACAACCAAGTCAAAATGATCTACCTCCCCACTACTCAGAGAGCCACAATAGCAAAATATTTGGAAATTTATTTCAGTGGGAGCCATATAATATATTTTAAGACTGAATTCAACTAAATGTGAGTATAATAAGCCCCTGAATTTATTCATAATAATGATTATGATAATATTCATTTAAACTCTGCTACTACTACTACTACTACTACTAATAGTAACAACAACAACAATAGGTTCTTGGAGTAGAAGGATATCTCCAAGGGTCACCCAGTCCAACCTCCTTCTGCCTTAAGGGAAAAACACAATCAAAGCATTCCTCACAGATGGCCATTCTGCCTCTGATAATAATAATAATGGGTTCCTAGAATAGGAGGAGACCTCCAAGGGCCATCCAGTCCAACCTCCTTCTGCACCTGGGCGGCGTCGGGAGCCTGCGGGGCGGGACTGAGCCTTCCTCCCGCCCTGCCTGTGATCTACCAGGACGCCCTACGCAATCTACCAGTAGATCACGATCTACCTAACGAGCACCCCTGATCTAGATGAGCAAAAAACCCCAATTTGCCCCATTTTCTTGATGACATATCTTCGACTATTTAAAAACTGTTTTGACTTTGGTTTATATTCATATGTAGTTTGAGATCATAAGGGTATTTTAAGCCATTGAGAAAATAATGAAAAAAGTATATAGATCATATTGTTTAAAATCTCTGCTTCCTTGAAGAACAAACACACATGACAGCAATAGATCAAGACATGTTAGAAGGGGACCGCTGCTGGATTAGTAGGAAGTTGTTTTTTTCTTTTATCACTTAAAATTAAAGAATAAGTTACAAATAATATCATTACTTTAAACATTACTCTAAAATTCTGTTAAAGCCAATCTACATATATTTTCAAAGCAACGTTTCCATTTCCCTTTTTTAAAAGAGGAAGCTTCACATGGAATTAGATAGCTACTCATTTTCTTCTGATCTCCAACCTAAATTTATTAACAGAGAATTTATAGCTACTGGCTCTTGTACTCACATGCGCCTTTAACCTCAAAGACTCCAGTCCTTTGTTGTGTTAACCTACAAGGTGGCAACACAAAAGCATTTGGCTCAAGTCTTTAAAAGGAAAGCTGTGCAGGTTTAATGACTTCAAAAATGAAAGTGCTCTTGGGCAAAGTGTCCATGGAACTAACAAGCTCCAGGCTCATCAGGCCCCTAATATCAGTTTTTGACACATTTGAACAGGCATTTTGATTGAAATAATCACTACTCTTGCCTTATAATAAAGATAAGAAATTGGGTGTTTGCCTAAACTTGAAAGGATTTCATCACACAAATGGAGGCTAGCAGATGTATAACATAGACCAGTGTTTCTCAACCAGTGTGCCGAGGCACACTAGTGTGCCGTGAGCAATCATCAGGTGTGCCGTGGGAAATTGGAACCTCCAGGAAAGGGGGGGGGGGAGTCTAGTGTGTTGAAGTCCAAAAACCTTAAGAAACCTTCCTCGATAAAGGCACAACATTACAAACACACACACACCCTCCCCACCCGTTGTCTACTTGGTCTCTTCCTCTCCATGCATTGGGAAGGCCCACCTCCCTTTCCCCAAGAAGAGACCTCTTCTTGCCTCCTGGGGGTTCTGTGTGGGAAGTTTGGCCCAGTTCTATCATTGGTGGGGTTCAGAATGCTCTTTGATTGTAGGGGAACTATAAATCCCAGCAACTACAACTCCCAAATGTCAAGGTCTATTTCCCCTGAACTGTGTTCATATTTGGGCATATTGAGTATTCATGCCAAGTTTGGTCCTGATCCAACATTGTTTGAGTCCACAGTGCTCTCTGATATAGGTGAACTACAACTCCAAAACTCAAGGTCAATGCCCACCAAACTCTTATAGCATTTTCTCTTGGTTATGGGAAGTTTGTGTCTTTCTGCCATTCCTGCCAGGATGTCTATGTTGAGTTCATCGAAACAGGTCCAGGTTTCACACTGAGTGTATAAATACATTTTAAAAACATATTAACTACTATGTGTATTACTGTGTTAGAGTGTCATTTTGTGTCATTTTGGTTGGTGGTGTGCCGCAGGATTTTGCAAATATAAAAAGTGTGCCATGGCTCAAAAAAGGTTGGGAAACACTGACATAGACAGAGAAAGTCATAAATTTGCCAGGTATTGTACTGTGCTGTTGAAGATATTGAGCAATATGTTATTATGTAGATTTATGGTGCAATACTTTGTCAAAGCTCATAGCAAGGCTGGTGGAATGGTGTGACGGCGCAGCGAGTACCACTTGCATGGAAAACATTACGTTCCTAAGCAGGGCCGTAGCCAGGATTTTGATTCGGGGCTGAGACTGGACTGGGTTGAAGAGGGTCTACCCTAGCAAACCTTTTGTATTGTTATCCCAATAACCCCATTAATGTGGGATATAATGAGCATGGTGATCAGATCATGATTTAAATAAACATAATAGTTTAAATAATGTACCAGTAAGGCCTTTTCGCGGACCACCCTGAGAATTTGGGGGGCTGACGCCCCTTAGCCCCCTGGTACATGCCTGTTCCTAAGGTTTGCACTGTTCAGGCATGTAGCCGGGGCTAAGGGGCTTCAGCCCCGAAATTCTCAGGGTGGTCCGCGAGAAGGCTTGACTGGTACATTATTTAAACTGTTATGTGCATTTATATCATGATCTGATCACCATGCTCATTATATCCCACATTCATGGGGTTATTGGGATAACAATACAAAAGGTTTGCTAGGGTAGACCCTCTTCCACCCAGTCTCAGCCCCCAACCAAACTCAGCCCCCCTGAATCAAAATCCTGGCTACGGCCCTGGCACTGTTGAATTGTGTTTTTGCAGCCTGCTCAGTTTGTTAAAGGTGAGGTTGCATTGATTGGTCCCTGGTACCTGTCTATCATTGTTTGCACAGCCCAGTTAAGTTTGTTCCGCCCACTTTCCCTGGGATTTTGGGACTCAAGCCATGTTGTTTATCAGAGCTTTCCAGGATTTCTCAAGAGAGGATGTGATTGAAGGTTTGCAAGGCCATGCCTTGGTATGAGTCCCAAGGAAAACACCAGACTGACTTTTCCTGGGGACTCATACAGAAAGCCCAGCATACCAGAAGGTTGTGTAGCTCTGAGGAGTCTCAATCGCCTTCATACCAGTCAGTTGGCATCCAGAGGAAGGTTTCATGCCTTCAACATAGGCCATCTGGCTGGGGCTTCGAGCGTCCTTACCTTGAACCCATAGAGATGAAGAGGACTTGGAGAGCCAGCTGGCTAAAGCTTCCTGGACTAAGCTACAGAGAGACTGTAATGTAAGATCTTTCCTTTATCTTTTGGGAATAAAGCAAAGTGCCAGAGTGGAGTCAACTCATGCTATGAACAATAAAGCCTGTTTGAGTTAACAAGAATGTCCAGCTTGGTCCTTGGGAGCCCCAAGCCTCTAAAGGAAGGCAAGAAGCAATCCTCTGGTATAGAGAGACCACGTCCTTGCTCTTTACTGAGTATTTACAGCCCAGGTGCGATGGCACAAATGGACAGATTTTTAGTCATTTTAGGAAAAGTGGTGGTATACTAGCTAATAGCTAATAGACTTGATAAAAAAATGAGCCTGTGAGCATATATATTATACCCAATATTTTCCTGGGGTATACAGTCAGCCCTCCATACCTGTGGTTTCTGTATCCACAGATTCAACCATCCACAGCATGAAAATATTCAAATATATCCAAGATTCAAAGCCCAATTTTGCCATTTTATATAAGGGAGACTATCTTACGACACTTCTGTATATAAATGGGACTTGAGCATATATGAATGATGGTATCCATGAGGATACTTGAATCAAACCCCAGCATATACCAAGGCACACTGTACAAGACTGGATTTTACTTCCTAAAGCCTTCCCCATTCCATCTAGTGAAGCTAATGGAACTGGCCATTAACTTAACTGACTTCTGGTTCCAGTATACCATAGAGTTGAGCTGGAGTACCTAGAAAAGTCCTTTAAAGACCATTTTCCCCTAGGCATGTGTAACTGAAACCAGAAATACAGTTTCTGTGGTTGTGTGGCATTACTGGGAGAAGCTGGGGGAGCCTCCTTGAGGAGGCGAGACCCAACATGGCGTGTGTCCTTGAATACGCCCAGCCATCCCATGTGCTGGGGTCTCAGGAAGAAACGGCACCTGGAAGTATTCAATCTTCGGAAGTCCCGCCTTCGGAAGACTCCGCCCCCGGCGACGACCCGGTCAGGGAGGAACGAGGCCCCCGGAAGAAGAGGAGGAGGCGCCGGAAGCAGAAGGATGACAGCCACGTCATTCCACAGGCCACGGACTGGAGGACAGGCCCAGCTCCCTGCCGGAGAGGCCGAAGGAACCGAGTCCCCAGGACTGGTCCCCCCACTGGCCCGCCGGAAGATGGACGTCCAACACCGAGAACGGTGGGGGCCCAGAAGACGTTCTCAACTAGGACGTTCTGGAGCTCCTGCTATAAGCAGTTGAGGCTCCGAGGGACTCACCGGGCTATCACAAGAGACATGAAGGACACTGCGCGGACGGGCCGGGACTGTCAACGCAGACTCCCACATGGGAGTTTGCGGTCTTCGCTCCCCACCGGTGCCTTGGTACCGGCGATCCTGCTGGGACCTCCCTGCCTGCCCTCTTTCGATGGCAGGGTGGTGCCTTAGTGGGCATCGCCGCTGACACTACCCTATTCCCTCCTCCCCTACCCACTCTTTTGTTCTTCCCTCTGTGTACTATGTATATGTTGTCTGAATGTTGCCGTTGGGCACTCAAACTTCTGTAAACCGCTCCGAGCCCTCGGGGAGTGGCAGTATACAAGTTTGAAGTAATAAATAAATACTGTAGTAACCAGACTTTCTCCTCTGTGATTAGGTGCCCTCTAGGAAGAAAGGAGAACTCTATCCCTTGGGAGGTCAGCTTCTCCCCTTTTGTATTCACACACTCACACAATTCAAAAACAGCACATAGAACGGTTCGGGACCTGCCTACCTCCATGAACCAGCTCGAACTCTTAGCTCCTTGGGGTAGGCCCTCTTTTTCACCCTGCCAGTCTCACAGACTCGTCTGGTGAGCACAAGGGAAAGAGCCTTCCCCTCTGTGGCCCGCTGACTTTGGAACTCCTTGCCTGGAGAGATTAGGAAATCACCCATTCTGGCAACCTTTAAAAACAATTGAAAACCTGGCTTTTCTGCTGTGCCTTCAGAGAGTAGTCATTTAACTTTTTACCATTCCTCTCCTCAATGCCCCTGTTTTTTTGAGTCCATTCCCCCCCCCAATGTTTATATATGTACTCTCACCCTGTTTTAACATTTTATATTTGTGCATGCTGCCCGCCTTGTCATTTGTGATTTTAGATATCTATTTGTATATTGTTCTTTTATTTATATGTATGTATTTTTATTGTGTTATTGTTGATGTTTAGATTTTATTTTATTGTAATTTGTTGTTTGGGCTTGGCCTCATGTGATCCGCCCCGAGTCCCCATTGGGGAGATGGTGGCTGGGTACTAATAAAGTTTATTATTATTATTATAGAACAAAACATAAACATCAGAAAATTCAAAACAAAACAATTACTGAAAACACATCACTAGTTTATGTTAGGTTTGGGTCAGGAGTTTCAGTTACAACTGCCGTAACAGTAACAGTTTATATTCCACTAGCTTGGGGACTCGGCGGTGCCCGGGTTATTTGAGGAAGGCATTGTGTGCCAAGGTTGGTTCCTATTAGATGTTTATGTGGCTTGCAGTGGTCTCAGGAACTTAGTGAAGGTACTGTGAGTCCCATTGGCTATGGTCCATCCCTCTCCAAACAGCACCAGGATGTAAAGTGGGTCATGGGGGCTCCGTGTGTCACATTTGGTCTTGATCCTTCTTTGGATGAGGGTTGCAGCAGTCTCGGAAGGTGAGTGAAGGTATTTCAAGTCCCATCATCTGGTCCATCCTCCTTGAAACAGCACCAGGGTGTAGAGTGGGTCAAGCGGGCTCTGTGTGCTAATTTTGGTCTGTAGTGGTCATTGGGTGAGGGTAGCATTGTGAAGTGGGCCATTGGGCCCCTGTGTGCCAAGTTTGGTCCTGATCCATCACTGCTGTGGGCCGCAGTGTCTGACTGCCTGAGGCCTTTCCTTTTCCCTCTGCATCACCTTAGAATGTTGGAATGTGGATGGCCAATCGGAGTCCTTTATGCAAATACCATTTCAGTGGCAACTAATCCCCTCTGTCTGGGGCCGTAGAATGTTGGAATTCAGAGGCTGGCCAATCAGAGTCCTTTATGCAAATAATCCCATAGTGGCAACCTATCGAAACGCTGTCGCATATTCCTTGGCACCTCCGCACCTCCCAGAAAATGAACATTACATTTCCAACAGAAAAAAACTGTCATTTGGCTTACTCAAGCATTCAGTTGCATTCTGTTTGGCTGGCCAATCAGAGTCTTTCATGCAAATAGTTCCTCAGTGGCAACCAATGCCCTCTCTCTGGTGCCTTAGAGTGTTGGAGTTCTGAGCTTGGCCAATCTGAGTCCTTTATGCAAATAATCTGGTGCCTTAGAGTGTCTGAGTTCTGAGGCTGGCCAATCAGTGTCCTTTATGCAAATAATGCCGCAGTGGCAACCAATCGAAATGCTGGCACATATTCCTCCCTCCACACCACCACACTGCCGCAAACACTGACTTTTATTATATAGATAGATAGATAGATAGATGGATAGATAGATAGAATAGAATAGAATAGATTGATAGATTGGAGGGTGGGTATTATTGAATCCAAACCTTTGTAAGAAAGCTGTGTGCACAGCATAGGCAATGCAGTCATAAATTAATTGCACATGATATATTTGTAAACTCATTGGGTATAGGCTTTTATTTTTAAAGAAGATTTTATAGTACTTAATTTTTAGGTGCTCCAAACATCAATACAACAGTAACAACTCAGTATGAAGTAATTGATTGTATCAACTAGTAGCTGTGGCTTGGAGACTGAGCAAATACTAAAAAATTACATGGCAACACAATTGAAAAGTACATTCCTGAACAGTTCTATTCCTCTCTCGAGATTAGGTTATGATGCCATCAACTTGTATGCTTCCCAAAAAGCTTGTAAAAATACTATTGAAAAAGGAAATGTTCCTCTTTGTAATGTGATCTTACTTATTGCATTTCTATTGTTTCCTTTCTAGTACCCGTTTCATTTGGGAAGATCCATCTTAAGAAGCATGAGATAAAATGGGAGGACTCCACAACTTGCCCAAAGCAGTTTTGCTCCCCAAGTGATGAGTTAAAGTTACTTGTTACATAATTTTTTTTGGTAACGATTTGACAGATTACACAGCCCAACAAATAAGAAGATATTCTTGGGGTTATTTGAGGTGCTGATTCAGTAAATTGCATTGGATAGACCAGGGCTGTCCAACTTCTACCAGACCAGTGACCGGAATTCCAGTCACTGATCACCTGGGGGGCCTAAGGGTCTGCCTCTGCCCCCTGCTCCACCCCTGCCCCTCCCCTGGCTCCGCCCCTCCATGGCTCTGCCCCCTCCCCGGCTCTGCCCCCTCCTCCAAAGAAATATGGATGGAGGAAGGGAATATATATGGGAGGGAAATAAATATTAATAAATAACAGAAACACACAAAGAAATATGGATGGAGGAAGGGAATATATATGGGAGGGGAAATAAATAATAAATAACAGAAACACACAAAGAAATATGGATGGAGGAAGGGAATATATATGGGAGGGAAATAAATATTAATAAATAACAGAAACACACAAAGAAATATGGATGGAGGAAGGGAATATATATGGGAGGGAAATAAATATTAATAAATAATAGAAACACACAAAGAAATATGGATGGAGGAAGGGAATATATATGGGAGGGAAATAAATATTAATAAATAACAAACACACAAAGAAATATGGATGGAGGAAGGGAATATATATGGGAGGGAAATAGATATTAATAAATAACAGAAACACACAAAGAAATATGGATGGAGGAAGGGAATATATATGGGAGGGAAATAGATATTAATAAA
The DNA here is from genome assembly GCA_030556195.1 of Anolis apletophallus. Classification (NCBI taxonomy): domain Eukaryota; kingdom Metazoa; phylum Chordata; class Lepidosauria; order Squamata; family Anolidae; genus Anolis; species Anolis apletophallus. The sequence continues at coordinate 18,696,615 of JARBWK010000007.1, forward strand.
TAATAGAAACACACAAAGAAATATGGATGGAGGAAGGGAATATATATGGGAGGGAAATAAATATTAATAAATAACAAACACACAAAGAAATATGGATGGAGGAAGGGAATATATATGGGAGGGAAATAGATATTAATAAATAATAGAAACACACAAAGAAATATGGATTGAGGAAGGGAATATATATGGGAGGAAATAAATATTAATAAATAATAGAAACCCACAAAGAAATATGGATGGAGGAAGGGAATATATATGGGAGGGAAATAAATATTAATAAATAATAGAAACACACAAAGAAATATGGATGGAGGAAGGGAATATATATGGGAGGGAAATAAATATTAATAAATAATAGAAACACACAAAGAAATATGGATTGAGGAAGGGAATATATATGGGAGGGAAATAAATATTAATAAATAATAGAAACCCACAAAGAAATATGGATGGAGGAAGGGAATATATATGGGAGGGAAATAAATATTAATAAATAATAGAAACACACAAAGAAATATGGATGGAGGAAGGGAATATATATGGGAGGGAAATAAATATTAATAAATAACAGAAACACACAAAGAAATATGGATGGAGGAAGGGAATATATATGGGAGGGAAATAAATATTAATAAATAATAGAAACACACAAAGAAATATGGATTGAGGAAGGGAATATATATGGGAGGGAAATAAATATTAATAAATAATAGAAACACACAAAGAAATATGGATGGAGGAAGGGAATATATATGGGAGGGAAATAGATATTAATAAATAATAGAAACACACAAAGAAATATGGATGGAGGAAGGGAATATATATGGGAGGGAAATAAATATTAATAAATAATAGAAACACACAAAGAAATATGGATGGAGGAAGGGAATATATATGGGAGGGAAATAAATATTAATAAATAATAGAAACACACAAAGAGAGATGGATTGAGGAAGGGAATATATATGGGAGGGAAATAAATATTAATAAATAACATAAAAGCAAGAATTAAAGCAAGGAAGAAAGGAAGAAAGGAACCCACCCCAGCAAAACAGCCCCCTGCTTCAGCCTACCTTGCAGTAGCCGGACCACGAGAGACGCGACGACCGACCGAGCCAGGAGCCGAAGAAGGTCTAATCGCGTCTGTGTGGGCCGCAGGGATTCTGTAGCCGAGATTTCGGCAACCGGAGCAAGTCTCGCGAGACTACGCCAGCCACACGAGATTTCGCTCGCAATGCGAGATCACGCCTGCGTTGCGAGCAAAATCCCGTGTGGCTGGCTCCGGAACCCAGAAGTGGGTAATTTTTTATTAGTATTATTTTATTTTATTTTCTATTTTTATATTTAATTAAAAAGCTTGGGGGGGCGAAGGAAAGGGGCTGGGGGGCCATGTACGGCCCGCAGGCTGCCTGTTGGACAGGCCCGGGATAGACCACATCAGCTATAGTTTCTTAGATATGGTCATCATGATTTTCTATGGGCAATCAGATAGCGACTGGTGGATGGCATATTTTCAATATCCCAGGGGAAAACTGGTGCCATTTCTGGAATCTGCAAGTCATATACCCAGTAACAAGTATAACTTTTGAGGCACCAAAATGTGTGTTGGACAGTGTTATTGTATCATTGCAAAAATAATTTGTGTATACTCTTATTATGCCAAACCAACATATTGGTACTTATGTTATTTCCAAGTACTGGTTTTTATGCTCTACAGCACTGATTCTCAAAGTGGGCAGTACCACCCCCTGGTGGGCGGTGAGGTGATCCAAGGGGGCAGTGGGAGACTCAGGGGAATTTGGGGGGGCGGTGAACCCCTTTATGGGGGCGGTGAATGATTGGCCATTTAAGAGAGGTCGCGCAACCCTCTTATTTGGCCCCGCCCCCTTCGCTTTGAACCCCACACATAGTGCAGTGCAAAGGCTGCAGTGCAAAGGCCTCCGCGTCCTCCAGCGGAGCCTCCCTGCCACCGCGGAAGAAAGCGCGGCCTTCCCCGGCGGAGGCAATTCATTCCAAACCCCTCCAGTATTTTCTGTTGGTCATGGGGGTTCTGTGTGCCATGTTTGGCTCAATTCCATTGTTGGTGGAATTCAAAATGGTCTTTGATTGTAGGTAATCCATAAATCCCAGTAACTACAACTCCCAAATGAGAAGGGCTATTTTCTCAAAATTCCACCAGTGTTCAAATTTGGGCGTATTGAGTATTTGTGCCAAGTTTCATCAAAATCCATAGTTGTTTGGGTTCATAGTGCTCTCCAAATGTAAGTGAACTACATGTCCCCAAAATCACTGCCAATTCCTCCCAAACCCCTCCAGTATTTTCTGTTGGTCATGTGGGTTCTCTGTGCCAAGTTTGGTCCAGTTCTGTAATTTGTGGGGGTTTCAGTGGTCTGTGGAAGTCAGAGCTGAATCGATTGAAGGTACTGCAAATCCCATCATCCATTGTCCATACTCCCCCAAACATATTGTTTTATGCTTTAATTATGTTCAATTTGTAACAACGAAAATACATCCTGCATATTAGATATTTGCATTAGAATTCGTAAGAGTAGCAAAATGATTTATGAAGTAGCAATGCAAATATGGTTGGGGGTCACCACAACATGAGGAACCTTATTTAGGGGTCACGGCATTAGAAAGGTTGAGAACCACTGCATTAAAACATATATCTTTCTGTTTAATTGCTATTACATTTTTTAAAATAATAATTTCTAGGTGGGCGGTGAGTAATTTTTTTTCAGAAAAGGCGGTGGTAGGCCAAAAAAAGTTTGGAAAGCACTACTCTACAGAGATGCATGATATGGTAAAAAAAATACACATCATGTTCATGCCATGACACAATCACTGTAACCACAGGGAGATCTCACCTTTGGTCACAAAACTTTGCCAATATAGTTCTACCTTGGTATGATTAGTTCTCACCTTCCTCTTTCACCCAGTTTGTTCTGTTGAGTCATTCACAAAGCTTCTGTCTTCTTTTATATTTGATATTAGCATTGAGTTGACCTCAGGGTGATGCCATATTTCCGGTTTAAATTGTTTAGGTTGTTGCTATGGGTATTAAGATTAATACAAAATAATTATACATGTTTCAGAAATAAATTAGTATGGGTGAGTTGTTTTTAAAATCCCAAAGGGTTTGTCAAGAAAAAAATGGTTCAAAACTTGTGTGGATGTAGGAGGCAGTGGCACTTACTTTCTGATGGACTTTTGAAAATCTCAGCAGAAATTTCAAAATAAATTCATTAAAAATAACGAAATTTGGAATGGCTTCGTTAATGGCAGACTGTCACAACGCAGGCCCTGACTCCACCCCATAATCACACACACAGAGACGATGTCAATTAACTATTAAGCATAAAATTAGAAGCAGGTGAAGAAGATATAATGTCCAAAAAGTTGAGATCAAATAGTCCAAAGTAAAAAGCAATCAATGTCCAACGGTATTCAAAAACAAGTATCAAAAACAAGGTCCATAAAAACAAAGCGAATCAAGCAAGGCAACTGAATCCGTGGTTAGCAAGGTAAATCCAAAGTTCATGGAATCAACAGGGTTCCAAGGTAGCACTTGGCAAGGCAAGCCAGTCTCTAGCTTCCAGGAGGACAGCAAGCTGCTACGTCTCTCCAGTTCCGACGTGGCCAGCAAACTGAGGAACTTTCCCACCAAGTGCCTACTTAATTCCCTCCGTTGTGAGACCAGCGCCTTTCCAGGCTTCGCTTCCAATCTCTCCGTGTAGCCTCAATACTTCCCCTTCGGTCGAATCTCCGCTCAGGAATGGCGCCATCTGCGCCGTTATCTTCCTGGGAAACTGATTCGGCCTTGGCTTCCATGTCCTCCTCAACATCTGGTGTAAACACCCGTTCCTGTGAACCGAAACCTCCCGGTCTTTCATATTCCGTATCTGATCCGGAATCAGGAGAAGCCTCGTCATCAGAATAGGCCTCCAGCCAGGTGTCATCCCATTGCAGGCTGTCTGTTGGTGATGCGGGCCCGTCATCCCCTCCATCACCTTCATCGGGGTCTAAAGCTAACGGGACCCCTGGGGCCGCAACCTGCCCTCCTGGCTGAGGTGGGGGCAGATTGGCCTCCTGCCCCCCCGGCTGAGATGAGGGCTGAGTTGCTACACAGACCGCCTCCAAACTGGGTTAAACGCCCAGTTTCAGGCAGATGCCTTCCCCGCTCAGAACAGGAGTTGTGGTGCGGGGGGAGGGGAAGGCTTCTGCCTCTAAACAGGCTCTTTAAAGAGCTGTTTAGAGTCAGATGCCTTCTCCTGTGCCAGAACCGTTTCTGGCATGAGGGAGAGAGAAAAGCTTGTTTAACAGGGCTCCTGGCCCAGGTCCCTCTCTCCTGCGAGAGGGAGGGACCTGGGCCAGGAGCTCTGTTAAACCTGGGTTGGATGCGGGAAGGGAGAAAAGCACTTTTCACCCGGGTTTAACAGGTCTCCTGGCCCAGGTCCTTCTCATGGGACCTTCTGAACGGTGCCTTTTAGATCTGTGGGGAATTAAGGCTAACGCGGATTGCAACCCAGGGGGCGGGATCTGGAGGAAATTGCCTAACCAGGCCTACAAGATAGGTACTGAAAAGAAGAAGAGACCAAAGAAAGGAAAGTGGTCTATATAATATACAATCCTGTAGGTGAGGAAGATATAAAGTATATTATCTAAGAATATATGAATAACTCAAGATGTCTAAACCACTAAATGTTGGGTAAGTGTGTTAATTTGTATAAATATTCACATCAATTTAATAAGGCACAGTAATAGATCACTCAGGCTTTCCCTCCGCTTGGGAGGGAAAGCCTGGACAATTGGGAGGAAATCTCCAGATCTCTACCCCTGGCTTGCAAAGCGCGTTATCTTCACGTGCTTTGCAAGCCAGGGTATATATACCATTACCTTCCAAGCCCATCCTCCCCCAGATCAGAAAGGCATCTAGAGGAGCACGCGTTGCAAAACGCCCCACCCTCGGGCACCTCGCCGAGGCCTCAGCTCCAGCCGAGGAAGAGGACATGCCCAGCAGTGGGCCAAGGAAAATAAAACCCTTTCCAAAAATGGCGATTTGTTTACGAGAAATGGCGGCGATGGGTTCAAATTTGGTAATTCACTTCCTGGGTGCTTGCAGCGCATCGAAAACATTTCTAAAGTAAGTTTAAAACAAATTTAAAACAAATTTCATAGGGATACGACAAACCTAACCAGGCATAGTAGTTATCAGTATCAAAACTTGATCTGGCATGCAGGGGCCAGCAGAACTCCAAGGGGTCCTACAGCTGACAATTTTTGTCAATTTGGATATAGTGCACCAACATCACAATTAAAGGTGTGTGTCCACATTCAAAAGGCAAGGCAAGGTAATAAATCAATGCTGTTAGCACATCTGTGAATGTAGCTGGAGACCTGAACCAGTGACTTTGCAAAACCTGTCTGTCCAACAATAAGGAAATGCTTTTTCAATAAAGAGAATCCATAACAGTGGCAGGAAATAAATGGCAAAATTGCAGTCACCTTGGATAATAATTATAACAGGAAGTGAATGAAGTGCACAAGGAAGTAGTGGCTATGGAGCCATCTGTTCACCAGATGTTGCATGGCCAAGCTTGGGAACATGGAAGTGAAGCTGAGAAAGGGAATGACCACAAGACATCGATTCTCCTAGTCTTGTGCAGCAACTCCTAACCAGTTTGAGATAGTGTTGTGTCGGAAGCAGAGTTTCCATTCATTGTTAACAAGCCACCTACACATGTTTCAATCCTCTTGTGATTACCTCCATGATTTTATGGTGGTTCAGTTTTTTCTCATGGTTGGACATGAGATCCAAAAATTGCTACTTCTGGGAATGCTATGCAATACCGTGTCTCTAAAGATTGTTTAAACCACTTAATTTCCCCTTGTAATTATCCCTAATCCTGACTCATAAGTGACAATTGTACTTACAACTTGACATCCTCTTCTGCTTCTGTACCTCTTCCAAAATCTGGGATCTAGGTAAGCACTAGGCATGAGAAAAATGAAACGGAAATTAAAAGGATTCGTAAGAGATTCGTATGTAATGGGACTTTTGAGCTTTTACGGATCGCTGCAGCGAACCCGGAAGTAGACTTTCTTTTACGGTCCTTGAGGCCAACAATTTGCGTTATGATCGTAATAAATTCTTAATTCTTAATTAATTAATTATTGTACTACGTACTCACTTCTCCCTGTCTTCTCCCCCTCATTTCCTTCCCGCCTTCATTCAGCTTCTTCTTTTTCCCGCATTTCTATGGGGAACTGGAAGTGACGCTGCTGCTAGGTAGGCAATGCATTCTGGAAAGTGTAGTCCTCCATGCTTCCCCCCTCCTTCTCTTCCCGTTGCTCTGCTGCCATGCCCCATCGCAGGGGCCAGCTTCACACACACACACGCGCGCTTCTCCTCCTCTCTCCCTGCGCTCTCTCAGATGCTTCTCTTCCCCGTTGCTCTGCTGCCATGCCCCATCGCAGGGGCCAACTTCAGCCCTCAGGTACGTGTTTTGGACTTCAACTCCCACCATTCCTCACAGCCTCAGGCCTCGTCCTTGTCCTCTCAGCCTGGGCAAACTTGGGCCCTCGCTCCCTCAGGATCGGGGTGAGAGAGGCAGCGAGGAGCGAGGGGGGCCTCCTCCTTTTTGCTGCTTCCAAGAATAGAATACCCCCTCCCTCCCTTCCTCCTTCCCTCCCTCCTTCCTATTTGGAGAGTCCCATCTAGAATTCAGTGTGGTTTATTCAAGTTTTGGCCTACAACTCCCAGAAATCCCAGCCAATTTACCAGCTGTTAGGATTTCTGGGAGTTGTAGGCCAAAACCATCTGGAATGCGCATGCTCTGGCATAGAAATTACTAACGAATTTTGTTAGTACTTAAGTTACATATTAGAAATTTTTGGAATTTTTTTTGTAAGTCTTTCTTTTACTAATCAAAAAAATCCCCCCCCCCATTTGATTTTAGAATCGCCATTTTTGGATTCGAAACCATGCCTAGTAAGCACCTTCTATTGCCAAAACTACACTTGAATAAAAATGGGTAAGAATGTAGCATTCTGTGATACCTTATTGTTGGGAATGAATGGGTCACCAAGGGTCTAATTATTGTCTTGATTTACAACTGATACAAATTTGCAATTCTAGAAGTCATCTTGAATCATGGTTTTGAAATGATTTTTAAAAACAATAATAAAAAACCAAAACAAGATGAAATACGCTGGAACAGTACTTCTTGACAAGGTTTGCCACCTTTGTATTTTCAGGAAGAAACACATGTTGTAGCACATGTGCATCATCACTGAATTCTGCCAAATGAATGACATCTATTTGCATATTGCTAATGGGCACATCCCATAATATGAGCATGCAAAATAGATGGAAGTTTAATAGCAAAGGCCTGCTGTGGTGTCTCATGTTAGTAATAATTACTTACACTGCAGAACATCTACTAACCTGCTATAAAGCATTACCATAATTAAAATAAATATACGTGCCAAATCCATCAAATGCCTTTATGTGGCAAGAAGAATGCGCCCTTGCAATCCTTCCCAGAGATCTCTGCTATTATTTGTGTTGCTTGATTGGGATGTTATGACTTGCAGCTATGAACCTGATGATAGTTTTATGTGGTTTCGTGCTACTTTGGTACAGGAAAGGTTGATGGTTAATTGCAGAAGTTCTGTTTTGCGTCTCAGATGTAACCCATAGTGTTTCCAGGAAGGGGTGAGCAAGAATCAGACAATGTGATTTTCTGGATGTGTTTTCTCATGTTATCTCTCATAGTTGAGATCTACCTATGATGTCAATTACAGGCCTCTCTTATCTTTTTTAAGTGGAAGAACTTGTACAATTGGTATCTGACTAAATACTCCCCCCACTGTATATGTCTGTTCCTCATTGCTTTTATCATAAAACATGAGAAAGTTGATTACATGGCAAAACCTTTGTTTGTGTGTCACAAACCTCATTAAATGTGTGGAGGATGAAGTTTCTCTTGCCAGGATAAAGTTTTCACCCTCTAGTACAGTGTTTCCCAACCTTTTTTGAGCCGCGGCACACTTTTTACATTTGCAAAATCCTGGGGCACACCACCAACCAAAATGACACAAAATGACACTCTAACACAGTAATACATAAGAGTTAATATGTTTTTTAAATGTATTTATACACTCAGTGTGAAACCTGGGCCTGTTTCGATGAACTCAACATAGATTTCCTGGCAGGAATGGCAGAAAGACACAAACTTCCCACACAGAACTCCCATAACCAAGAGAAAATGCTATAAGAGTTTGGTGGTCATTGACCTTGAGTTTTGGAGTTGTAGTTCACCTATATCCAGAGAGCACTGTGGACTCAAACAATGTTGGATCAGGACCAAACTTGGCATGAATACTCAATATGCCCAAATATGAACGCAGATGGAGTTCAGGGGAAATAGACCTTGACATTTGGGAGTTGTAGTTGCTGGGATTTATAGTTCCCCTACAATCAAAGAGCATTCTGAACCCCACCAATGATAGAACTGGGCCAAACTTCCCACACAGAACCCCCAGGAGGCAAGAGGACGTCTCTATTTGGGGAAAGGGAGGCGGGCCTTCCCAATGCATGGAGAGGGAGAGATCAAATAGACAACGGGTGGGGAGTGGGGTGTTTGTAATTTTGTGCCTTTATCGAGGTTGGTTTCTTAGGGTTTTTATACATCAACACACTAGACTCTCCCCCTCCCCTCCTGGAGGTTCCAATTTCCCATGGCACACCTGATGATCGCACACTGGTTGGGAAACACTGCTCTATGTTGAGTTCATCGAAACAGGCCCAGGTTTCACACTGAGTGTATAAATACATTTAAAAAACATATTAACTATATGTATTACTGTGTTAGAGTGTCATTTTGGTTGGTGGTGTGCCCCAGGATTTTGCAAATGTAAAAAGTGTGCCGCGGCTCAAAAAAGGTTGGGAAACACTGCTCTAGTAAACTGTTGTCATGTTTTTAGGATACAACCAATCACAAACCAGCATGTATAACCCAACATTAAAAAAATCCTGTATTTTCCAAGTGTAGAGACACACACAGATGCTAATATCTCCATTTTCAGGCCAGAACTAGGATATTTTCGCAACTGAAAATCTTGCATTTTAAAAAAATATTTTTTATTGAATTTTTAAGGAGATAAGGTAGGAAAGAGGGAGGAGGGAAGAGGGGGAAGCTAACTATGGTTGAAAGGGTATGGAGATGTCCCTACTGATGGGAGTGGAAATGTAGTGACTAGAAGGGAAGGGAAGGTAGATAATTGTGATAAAGGGGGGGGGGGAGAGAGAGAAAAAGAAAGAATAACCAAAAATATGTAAAAAAAATAAAAATAAGAACAAAAATAAAAATTATTAACAATTATTTTCCGAATTCTTTTCCTGCATTTTTAATGCTTTGTAGTGATTCCTCCCATGTTTTCAGGGGACATAGTTTGGCCACCTTCCATTGGGAACCGAGAGTTCCTGAGCTAAAGGTAATGTGTGGATGGGCACCTACTCTGCTGTACTATGCTATTTTTAAATTGATAGGTTTTTAATCTATCCATGACATAGATTTAGCACACTATATAGCTCTTTTAAACTTTGAACTAAAATCCAGAGAGGATTCCTTGTCCCACTGAAATTAGAGTTCATAACCACCACTAGCTATGAACTCATAAGGTTGCCTTCAACAAGCCACTCACTTTCAACTGAAGCTTCATGTCTACATTAAAGAAATAACAACACAAGACACCTTCAATCATTGCAGTAAGCATTACAAAGAGTTCATGTATGTGGAACAATTTGAGCATTTAAAAATGCTAAGATAATTTTAAAGGTATATGCACAACAGCAGTGGAATGAGGAATAAAACATGCAAGACCTATTCAGTAAAAATCACACACACAGAATGACGATAATCAGCAAACTCAGATCTTGAAGTATAAAACAGTTGATAAGGTAATTCAGGCCATAAAAAAAAATCAAAGTAATGAAAAAGGTAAAAGGTATAGTCCTTCGAAGGGCCAAACTTGGCAGTCACTTCCAAACATGGCTGGGCAATGAATTCCAAGTCGTGGGAGCCACGGATCAGAAACAAAACAAGGTGTCTTGTGCTGGACAAGTGGCTTGGCAGGCCATGGAATAAACTTAGGTTCTGCTCTTCCGGCGCAGTGATCTCAGGGAATATACGGGTAAGGCGGTCCCTTAGGTACTCAGGCCCTAGACCGTGCAAGGCCCTAAAGGTTAAAACCAAAACCTTGAAGGCAATCCGGTACTCAATTGGCAGCCAGTGCAGTCTGCCTAGGCTGGGAACCAACCCCTCACTGGTGTCTCACCATGCTCCGTCATCTGCTATCAAAGGTTTCCGGATTGCCTCCCAGCACCTGGTTCCCTATCTTCCTTGAGATGACCTCCCCATCTGCTTCCCGGGCCAGATCATCCCTGGACGGTTGTTGCCAGTCTTTCTTGCGAGATCGTAAAACCCTGACCATGGAGACCTGGGTCTTCACTATCAGTTGCACCTAAACTCTTTACTGGCCTTCCTGCTGCTCGCCATCCAGGGTAGGCAACAGCACTCATCCAGCCCAGGGAGACCAGGCCACAAGATTTCAAAATCCTTCTTCTACCCCTCAAATCCTCTGGCAGCCAAAGTCACGGCTCCAGGCATTGATGGAAACAATCCGGTGTCCTGCCTGCCGTCCATTCTCAGCAGAAGCTGGGTGTCATCCAGGATAACACTCCAGACCAAAGTCAACCATGTATGTGGACAATTTGAGCATTTAAAAATGTAAAATAATTTTAAAGCTAACTGAAATTGGAATGAGGAAGAAACTGGAAACACCTTGTATGATAATGCCCTTTGCAAGCTGACATCTCCTCTATTCTGGAGCTACAGGAAGGGTAGCATGAAATTCTTGTGCTGGCTCTATCAATTCTTCAGAAATACGTTTACATTTTGATGTCCAGATGTCTTCCTTTTGTGCTTAGCCTCAGAAACAACATCTGGAACACCTTATTATAAGGAGGCTCCAATTGTTCCCTGAAGTAAGAATGACTTGATTAAAAATGTGACACTCATAAACACTAATGGATGATGTCTTTGTTTATATACACATTCCCTGAATTTTTAAGGAAGAAAATTGATATAAGCTGGGTAGTGGCAGCACAAAAGGGATACCTATTTGATAGAGCAAATTCTAACAGTTATTGTAATTAAGGGCAACAAAGACCCTTGAGGCATCTTAAAAACTAACCAGTTTTATATCTAACAGATTTAGTCATAATCCTTGTGTCTGAGGAACTGTTTTGAAATTCATCAAAGTTTCTATAAATAAAACTTTATTACATTTTTTACTGTACATTGTTTGTAGTTTATAATTTTAGTTTTGTTAGAACCAGTGTGGTATAGTGCTTTGAGCACTGGACTCTGGAGACCAGGGGCAGATCTGCATTACGGCACACTACACTACACTACATTACACTAACCTGGGGGAAATCTGGTATGGTGTCAGACAGGCGCCCCCCAACCGCTGCAGAGGCAGGAGGAAGTCCTGACCACCCAGTGATGCTGAATGAGTTTTGGCACCACCGGATGGACACTTTATCACCTGCCATTCTTCATGTCATGGCAGTGTCCAGATGTAACATGATTCCCTCTAGTTTGCCTTCACCTGCAGTGAAGGTTGGGACAATGGAGCAACAAAGGATGGGGGAGAGGAGGAATTGCCACCTCCTTTCTCCATCTCTTCCTTGATCACCTTGTTGAGATCACTGTAGGCCAGGGGTTCCCACACTTTTTCATCATGAGAGCTACTATATGAACAATCAAGTTGAAAAGATCACCTGTTGTGCATGTGAGCATGCGCGCATGCTCCTATTACAGCCTTCCGTCCACGTGGGGCTTCTTTCTTGCCTGCCCACGAACCCGCCGCCGCGCGCACCCGGGAAGGGGATCCTCCTTGCCTGCGCGCGTGCTCTCTCTTAATGTCTTCGTTGCCTTCCTCCTTCCTGCTGCATGCTTTTGCAAAGCAGGAAGTCCCCCTCCCGTCCTGCTTCTTGCGTGCACAGCAGGCCCCTCCCTCCTACGCACGCAGCAGGGGGGTATTTATAGGCGCACCCACCAGCGTTCCGGCCAGATATGGCTTCGACGGCGGCTCGGAAGGCGCAGGGCTGGGAAGAGGGGCTGCCTGGCTGCTGCCTGGGCCGGGAAACTCAACCGAGAGAGGGACCCAGGCGAGGCTGGAGCCTCCCCACGACAGCCTCCCTCCCTCCCTCCTCCCTCGAGGCTTCCTTACCTGGGCAGGAGAAGGAAGAGTGGAAGAGGTGCTTCCCCAAAGTGACAGATGCAGCGGGGGGGGGGGGCTTCCTTCCTTTCTTTCAAGGGTGTCACTCAGAAAGGATGCCCAAGTGGACGGCTGGCAGGAAGGAGGACCCCTCCCACTGGTGGCAGTCCATGCCCACGGGGGAGAGAGAGTGGTGGCTCTTCCTAGCCGGCTCTGAAGAGCCACCCTCTCTCTCCCATGGGCCCTCGCTGCCTTTCTCCTTCAAGGGCAAGGGAGGGCGAGGCGGAGAAAGGCGGTGAGGGCACAAGCAGCAGCAGCAAGTGGAGTCTCCATCCCCACAGCCCCCTCCTCCTCAGGTTCAGCCCCAGGAACACGGTGGAGCCCTCCCTCCTCGCCCCCAACCAAGGCAAGAAAGCAGCCCCACACAGCTCGCTCGCCCAGGTCTTGGCTTGGAATGGGAGTCCCGAGGGCAGCAGCAGGGCTTGCTTGGCTTTGCCCCACTTTGCCCGGCCTCCTTCGCCTCTTTCTCTCTCTCTTTCCCTCTCTCCTTCCAGCACCCGCCTGCCTGCCAAAAGGATCCGAAAAAATTCTCCGGATTTCTTTCTTCTCTCCTTGACTCTCTCTCTCTCTCTCTCACACACACACACACACACACACACACACATTCCCTCCATCCCTCCCACAGCCTCGCATCCTATCCGTGCGCGTGCCTTCACCTTGCTCTGCCCCCCAACAGCAACCAATGGGCGGTCATGTCACCACACCATGCGTGGCAAGACGAGCACCAGGGCCCATCCACTAAAGCCTCATTTTGGGGAAAGAAGCCCCCTCGAAGGCGCCGGCAGGAGCGCACATGCGCGCGCATGGCAGGAGCGCGCCTTCCGGCTAGTGAGGCCCAAAAATCACCTGGAAGAGGGCCGAAGATCACCTAGGTGCTCCCGATCACCATAATGAGCACCTATGCTGTAGGCAATGGCTGACTGGCAGGATCCATATCACAGCTGGAGACCACCACAACACAGAGATTAGGAGGGAAGCAAAAGTGCCATCATACCTTCCTCCTCCTTCTCCCCACTCCTTTCCCCCCTCCCTTCCTTCTCCCACCAAGCTGCAGAAGTTCAGAAGCGGAGGAAAGGCCTGGGCTTTCAAACCAGGTTTGGAAGCCCATGCCTTCCCTCCGCTTCTGAACGTTTGCATGGGCTTCCAAAACCCGGAAGGGAAGGCCAGGGAAGGGAAAACCCTTTCCGAAAATGGCAATTCCTTTCCAAAAATGGTGACGGTGGCTTCGAATTTGGCAATTAAAGCGCTTCAGAAACACTTAAAGCGCTTCAGAAACACTTCAAAACTAATTTAGAATTGAATTTAATACGAATTTGATCAAGATCCAAAACACCTAACCAGGCCTAATGGACATCTACTGAGTCACTTTGGGCGTGTCACTCTCTCTCAGCTTCAAATGAAGGCAAACAAATCTTGCCATACATCTCTGTGGTGGGTTCACTTTAATTTTGTTATAAGTCGGAATCAACTTGAACACAACAAAAACAACAACAACAGAGGCACCGGGGGAGTTCTCTCACTGGAAATTCTTAATGCACCTTCCTAAATTGCCCTATTTACATTTCTCCTGGATTTTGTTCTGTCAGAGGGGAATCATAGAGCCAGGGGCGGACTAAGGTAATTTTAAATGGTAAGCGAACAGTATTTTGGCGCCCTCCAACCAATCACTCATACACACACACACACACACACACACACACATATGGATGGGGTGCATAGACCAATTTTGGCCCTCTTGGTATTTTGGACTTCCTACTGGCTCTTTGGAATTGTGGGAGTTGAAGTCCAAAACACATGGAGGGCCAAAGTTGGCCTATGCCATACACACACACACACACCATCCTTCCTTCCTTCTCACCATTTTCCCTGCTCTATTCCTATTCTCTTTGTGTGTGTGTGTGTGTGTGTATATATGTGTATATATATATATATATATATATATATTTCCCTTCCTTCCTTCTCATCCTTCCTTCCTCCTCACCCTTTTCCTTGCCCCCTTCCTAATCTCGTTCCCTTTCTTACCCTTTTCCCTCCTCTCTTCCTATTCTCTTTTTGTGTGTATGTATGTATATGTGTGTATCAGGTCTAGGCTAATTTCGGCCCTCCTTCCAGATGTTTTGGACTTCAACTTCCACAATTCCTAACAGCCAGAATTGTGGGAGTTAAAGTCCAGAACACCTGGAAGGAGGGCTGAAATTATGCTGGCCAAAGCTAGAGTTGAGTTCCATAAGGTATCACACTAAATTCCTTAATATTCTATACATCGGATATCATGATAATACATGGAACCTATCAAATAGATGCTTTTGTGTGTGGTAATTACAAATATCAAAAAGCCAGATCACCCAACACTTAAAAATAATTATTATTAGAGGTAATATATTCCCACCATCCATAAGACAAGTGTATGGGTTTATGCTGCCTAAACTAGAGTTGAGTTCCATAGGATATCACACTAAATTCCTTAATATTCTATACATTGGATATCATGATAATACATGGAACCTATCGAATAGATGCTTTTGTGTGTGATAATTACAAATATCAAAAAGCCAGATCACTCAACACTTAAAACATAATTATTATTAGAGGTAATATATTCCCACCATCCATAAGAGGAGGGTTGAGTTACAGTGACGGTGTTATATGGGTTCCTAAGCATCCCACCATTGTTAAGGTAACACACAGGTGAGTAGACTTAGCAACTGTGTCTTACCTTTTCCCAGGCCTCACTCCCGGCGGTGGCAGGGCAGCTGTCGTCCTTCTCCGGCCCTGCACCTAAGGCCAAGCTCGAGCTAAAAAGAGAACCCGCTCAGCCCCGGGAAGGTGGAAGGTCCCAGCAGGGAGGAGGCACCCTGGACGGGAGTTTGCCCTGAGTAGGCAGCAGCAGGCCAGGGAGGCAGGCCCTCCCCACGGCATTGGGGCCTCTGGCGGGCTAAATCCGGAGGCGCCTCCAGCCCTCGTGGCTGGCGAGTTGCGGCTCCGCCTTCACGCCACACTAAATGCGCATGCGTAGACCCCATAAGGACGAGTTGCAAAAGGCACCCCCCTGAAGCCGAACGGGCCTGTAGCAATGGCGCTGTATGTGTTGCACCTGGCAGCCATGGCCAGATGCACCCTTAGCCATGGCCAGATACGCCCCCAGATGCGTGGCGCCCTGAGGCAGCCGCCTCCCTTGGCCTCCAATAAGATCCGCCTCTGCATAGAGCTACAATTGTGTAGCATGAAAGAGCCCCCTTCCCAGCATTCCTCTCTGTTGTCTATATTAGCTAAGATTGTTGGGATCTGCAATCCAATGGCATCAGGCCCAGATTAACCCATTGTGGTGCCCTAGGCCACACTCTTGAAACGCCGCCCTCGCTCCAGGGGGTGGGGCCGCTTGCGGGGGGGGCCCTTCCTCCTCGCTGCTCATGCCGGGCCCACCCCTCTTCCTTCACTGACTGCCGGAAGAGGTGCGGGCCCGGCGCGAGCAGCGAGGAGGGGGCGCCGCCGCGGCAGGACTTCCTTCCACCCCTCCTCTCTCTCTTGTGTCAGTAGGGGGCGGAGGGAAGTCCTAGGCCCCCTCCTTGCTGCTCGCACTGGGCCCGGCCCTCTTCCTTCACTGACTGACGGAAGAGGTGCGGGCCCGGCACAAGCAGCGAGGAGGGGCGGTGCCGCGGCGGGACTTCCCTTCGCCCCGTCCTCTCTCGCGTCAGGACTGGAGGGGGCGGAGGGAAGTCCTAGGCCCCCTCCTCACTGCTCGCGCCAGGCCCGCCCCGCCCCTTTACTTTCAGTGAAGGAAGAGGGGCAGGGTTGGCATGAGCAGCGAGGAAGGGGCACTTCCGCCGCCGCGCACATGCACACTTTTTTCAATTTTTTAAAATGAATTTTTTGGGGGGTCCAGACCTGTTGCCCCCCCCCCATGGCTGCCACCCTAGGCCATGGCCTAGGGTGGCTTTATGGGTAATCCAGGCCTGAATGGCATCTGGAGGGTTACATGATTCCCAGTGCATTTCGTTTTGGTTTTACAGCTTTATAGTAACGCAACCTATTTTACATTGCTTCTTTTCTGTAGATAATCCAAAAATGTGGTGATATACAGGGGGATATAAGTACTTGAATTCGGAACAGTAGATAAATGCACAAAATATGTGTTGACTTTAAATGTTAGAGCCCAGAGACTAAAATATTGGAAAGAAAAAAACACTGCTGTAAAACACATACACCAAAACACATGGTACAAAGATCAAAATGCAGCAGCAATAGTTTGAAGTTTTAGATTTGCATGCCGAAAGAAATGGGCCTTTAATTGTGTTTTAAATTCCGACAATGCATTTAGCCATCTGCTCTTTTCCAACAAGTCAATCCACAGATACGTATGTTAAAGTTCTTTTTTTAAAAAACAAAACTCATAGACTCTGCATGAAAAAATGCAACAAAAATACTCCCAAAATCTATCCCAGGGCTGTCCAACATCTTTTGGGCCAAGGGCCGGAGTCCTGGCCACTGATGACCTGGGGGGCCGGAGCAGGGGGCGGGCCGCTCCTGTCGGCGCGCTGACGTCACCACGTCTGACGTCACCACGCCCGGCGTCCTGCACGCCCGCCCCTTTCGGCGAGGCTTGCTGACATCACCAAGCCCCGCCGAAAGGGGCGGGCCGTGCAGGACGCCGGCGTGGTGACGTCAGACGTGGTGACGTCAGCGTGCCGTCAGGAGCGGCCCGCCCCCCGCCTCACTCCCTCCTACAATGACAGCCAGGGCGGCAGAACCGGCGATTTCTCCCGGTTCTGCTGCCCCAGCTGAGGCTGTAAGAGGAAGGGCAAAGCTGAGAAGAACCCCCTCCTCAGCTTCGCCCTTCCAGCTAAAGGCACACGCCAGCCTCAGAAGCAGCGATTTCCCGCTTCCGAGGCTGGCGTGTCCCTTTAGCTGGAAGGGCAAAGCTGAGGAGGGCTCTGCTTGGCTTTGCTCTTCCAGCTAAAGGGACACGCCAGCCTCGGAGCAGGGGAAATTGCTTCTGCTGGTGTCCCTTAAGAAGAGGCTGAGCCCTCCTCAGCTTTGCCCTTCCAGCTAAAGGCACACGCCAGCCTCAGAAGCAGCGATTTCCCGAGAGGCTGGCGTGTCCTTTAGCTGGAAGGGCAAAGCTGAGGGCTGCTGCCTTTGCTCTTCCAGCTACAGGGACCCAGCCTCGGAAGCAGGGAAATTGCTGCTTCCGAGGCTGGTGTGTGCCTTTGGCTGGAAGGGCGAAGCTGAGGAGGGCTCTGCTTGGCTTTGCCCTTCCTCTTAAAGGGACACGCCCCCTCGAAGCAGGAAATCGCTGCTTCTGAGGCTGGTGTGTCCTTTAGGGGGCAAAGCGCTGCTTCCTGAGGCTGCCCTTCCAGCTAAAGGGACACGCCAGCCTCGGAAGGGGGAAATCGCTGCTTCTGAGGCTGGCCATGGCTTGAGGAGAGCTCTCCATGGCTTCCCTTCCAGTTAAAGGACACGCCAGTCTCAGAAGCAGCGTTTCCCGCTTCCGAGGCTGGCGTGTCCCTTTAGCTGGAAGGGCAAAGCCAAGCAGAGCCCTCCTCAGCTTTGCCCTTCCAGCTAAAGGGTCATGCCAGCCTCCTCCCCCGGCGCACCGATCGGAGCGCGGGGAGAGGCGGGACGGAGGAGGCGGCTCCTGGAGGAAGAAGGGAAGCGCTTCCCTTCCTCCCCTTTAGGCCCGCCTTCTCCCTCCCTCCCTCCCCCCCGGTGTTCCCGATTGGTGCGCCGGGGGGAGAGGCGGGATGGAGGAGGAGGAAGGGAGTGGGCGGGGCTGGGTGACGTCAGGCTCGGCGCTGGCGCCATGCCTGATGTCACCCAGCCCTGCCTCCCCGGAGATCGAATTTTTTAAAAAAATTTTTTGCAGGGTAGGCAGGGGCCATAGGGAAGGGGCTGGGGGGCCGTATACAGCCCTGATCTATCCTATTCATACAATCTGTCTGAGTTGCCAAATTCAGCTTTTTTCTTGGTGCCTTTAGCCATGTAACCTGGAAGGGAACAATAGAAGCTCTTATGTCCAGTGTAACACTGAATAGGTCTGCTTCAGGCATATTTATTTACAGATCATTGGTCTCATATATTTCCGTCTTAGTATTAAAGGATATCCTAAATCAGGAGTGAAAAGAAGATATATTCCTTTGGAAAGCAGCTCTCTCTTTTCCAGTGGTAAGAATATCAAAAATAGTCTC
Organism: Anolis apletophallus; assembly: GCA_030556195.1. Classification (NCBI taxonomy): domain Eukaryota; kingdom Metazoa; phylum Chordata; class Lepidosauria; order Squamata; family Anolidae; genus Anolis; species Anolis apletophallus. The sequence goes on from JARBWK010000007.1 coordinate 18,715,148, forward strand.
AGCACTGGCTGTATTTTGATATGATTCTTTCCATTCAGCATCAGGCAAGCAGAGACCTTCTTAGCGCATTTCATTTGTGATCTTTTAAAACTGTCAGACCAAAATGATTTTCAGTCACTTCAGTCTGGAGTGGATTTAAAATCCTCTCCCAAAGGTGGTAGATTAATAGATTTAAAAGGCAAAGTATTAATCTAATGCACTGATCTGTCTCCCAGTCCATAACTTATAGCATAACTGTCACAAGATTATGGCAGTTCTCCAATGAAACAAAGTACTTACATTTGATTTTGCAATAATAAAGCATTTCACTGACCATTACAATTGCTACTTTAATACATAATCTTCTGCGTTCTATGAGGTAGGAAAGCAGGTACCGGTGGGAGTTTTAAAGACTTAAAGGGCATGTAATGGTTCACAGTGTTTACATTGGACATATGTGGGGTTGACTTTAATTATGAGAAGTAAATCCAACAGTTGGATGAAACAGACTTTGGCTTTTAAGACTATGTTTCAGGAGACAGCCAACACTCTGGAAGTAAAGAGCCATTTTTGATAATGACACCTGGCAATATCACACTGATTATCATTAGCCCTCCTCCAATCCTTCCATTATCCAAAAATAAAACAATTCCCTCCATGTAAAGGTTGATGAGTAAAGATCTTATATTGGGAACTAGGCCTGTTTGAGCCAGGAAAAAATGGTTCAAAACTCATTCCGGATGTAGGGGGTGCTGGCAATTCGATTTTGAAATGATTTCCAAAATTTTCTGGGAAAGAGTTTGAAAATTCTGAAATTTTGGAAATTTCGGAATTGCTTCGTTAATGGCAGACACGCATGTGGAGTAGGAAAGAAACAGCACTGGCACTGGGGAAACTTGTGGAGATTGTCCCGCCATCATTTTTAGATAAATCAGGATGAAACTTGCTACAGTGGTAGAACACATGGATCCTTGCTAGCTCACCAAATTTCATAACTTTTAAGTTATCCATGGATTTTCGGCAAATTTTCAAAGTTTTTATGAAAAGTCTTTATAGACTGACCCAGCTTAAATACAAGTTCTGCCTTGGTTTTACTACAGGGCTAGCATGGCTGAGGGACAGCGCGGTGGCCTCATAAGCAGAAGGACCCAGACCATGGGTTCGATCCCCTGCCAAGGAAAATTTTTATTTTTTAAATAATAAAAGAAATATGTTCCTGGTTTGAATTTTGAAAATGTTTTTTCCTATTTCTTTGTGTGGTCTTTACTTTGAAAGTTGTTGTTGTACTCCAGAAATTTTGTTAAATATCCAGTTTAGATGCAGATGTCCTTCCCTCCCGTGTCAGGCCAGGGGCGAGAGCCGCATCCAAACTGGGTTAAACATGGCTCTTGCCTCAGGTCTTACGCGGGAAAGAAGGACATTCGCATCCAAACTGGGTTAAACATGGCTCTTGCCCCAGGTCTGACGTGGGAGGGAAAGGAAACGACGGGAATCCATCCACACTGGTTTGAAAAGCGAAAAAAAATGACAAAATATTATTTCACAATATCTTTCATTGAAGGCCCTGCCAACTGTTTGATGTTGGAGTAGAGGTAATATGGCAACCAGATTCACTGGCCACTCAAGACAAATGATAAAACTTCCACAGGAAACTTACAATTTGCATCAATTCCAGGCAAAATATTAAGAAAATGAAAAGGGATGCAAACTTTTCAAGAAGCCAAAAACAAAAAAATTCAAAAGAGGCACAAGACTGGATGGGACATGCTAGCTGATTATTCCCTTGAGCAGATGGTCATGGAACCAACCAGGGGAAAGGGGATCCTGGACTTGGTGCTAACTAATGAACAAGATCTCGTTCAAGATGTCCTTGTAACTGAGCCCATAGGTACCAGTGACCACAACACAATAACCTTCAACTTAAGTTTGGATAGCAAACTGTCAGTGAAAACTAACACAGAGACCTTAAATTTTCAAAAAGGGCTAAAAGGAACAGTAAAAAAATCAAATCCCTCCAAAATGCTTGGAAACTGTTTAAAAATACTTTAAAACAAGCCGAACTAAAATGCATTCCTAAAATAAGAAAGAGGCCGGGAAAGTCCAAGAGGACATCGGCATGGCTTACAAATGAAGTAAAAGATGTGATTGGAAAGAAGAAAAACTCATTTAAGAAATGGAAGGCTCTTCCTACTGAGGAGAACAGAAAGGAACACAAGCTCTGGCAAACTAAATGCAAAGCAACCGTCAGGAAAGCCAAGAGAGATTTTTGAGGCACATATAGCTAAGAATATTAAAAAAAAATAGCAAAAACTTCTTTAAGTACATCAGAAGCAGAAACCCAACTAGAAAAGCAGTTGGGCCACTTGACGAAAATGGTAAGAAAGGGACAATAAGTGAAGACAAGGAGATTGCCGAGCGGCTAAACAACTTCTTTGCCTCCGTTTTCACACAGGAGGACAGACAACATATGCCTGCAGCTGAGTCAGTTTTTTCAGGGAGGGAATTAAATGAATTAAACCAGATAGAGATAAACAAGGAAGATGTTCTCACATGCCTTACTAAACTAAATGTCAACAAATCACCAGGGCCAGATGGCATCCACCCCAGAGTTCTTAAGGAACTCAAGTGTGAAATTGCTGAAATTCTAGCCAAAATATATAACCTTTCTCTAAGATCAGGCACTGTACCCGAGGACTGGAGGGAGGCAAATGTAACTCCGATCTTCAAGAAACGATCCAGGGGTGATCCAGGAAATTATAGGCCAGTTAGTCTAACCTCAGTTCCAGGCAAAGTGATGGAAACCATTATTAAAGAAAAAATTACTAAGCACATAGAAGAACAGGCATTGCTGAAGGAAAATCAACATGGTTTCTGCAAAGGCAAATCATGTCTTACTAACTTGTTAGAATTCTTTGAGGGTGTAAATAAACACATAGATAAAGGGGACCCAGTCGATATTGTTTACCTTGACTTTCAAAAGGCTTTTGACAAAGTCCCTCACCAAAGGCTCCTAAATAAGCTCTTCAGCCATGGAATCAGAGGACAGGTCTTGTCCTGGATTGGAACCTGGCTAAACTGTAGGAAACAAAGGGTGGTAATAAACGGACATTTCTCTGGGTGGAAAGAGGTGAGAAGTGGCGTACCCCAAGGTTCAGTTTTGGGTCCGTTACTTTTTAATTTATTCATAAATGACCTGGATGTAGGAGTAAATTCTGAGGTAGCAAAGTTTGCAGACGACACTAAATTGTTCAGGGTAGTTAAAAATGAAACTGATTGTAAAGAGCTCGAGAAAGATCTCTCGAAATTGAGTGAATGGGCAACAAAGTGGCAAATGCATTTTAACCTAAACAAGTGTAAAGTCATGCACATCGGGGCAAAGAACCCCAACTACACCTACCAATTGATGGGGTCAAAGCTTTCCGAGACAAACCAGGAAAGGGATCTTGGGGTTTTGGTGGACAGCTCAATAAAGATGTCAACCCAGTGCGCAGCAGCAGTGAAAAAAGCAAATTCTATGCTTGGCATGATCAGGAAGGGAATCGAAAATAGGTCGTCCAATGTTGTATTACCTCTCTACAAATCTATGGTAAGGCCACATTTGGAGTACTGTGTACAATTCTGGTCACCACACCTCAAGAAGGATATAACGGAACTGGAAAAGGTACAGAAAAGGGCAACAAGAATGATCCAAGGGATGGAGCAGCTCCCTTACGAAATCAGGTTGCAACGCCTTGGTCTTTTCAGCCTTGAAACACGGCATTTAAGAGGTGACTTGATCGAAGTGTATAAAATCATGCATGGGATAGAAAAGGTGAATAGAGAAAAATATTTTCTCTGTCACACAACACTAGGACTAGGGGACACTCCTAAAGCTCCAAGGTAGGAAAATTAGGACTAATAAAGGGAAATATTTCTTCACCCAGAGGGTCATTGGGTTATGGAACTCACTTCCAGAGGAGGTTGTGACAGCTGTCAGCCTGGGCAGCTTCAAGGCAGGATTAGACAGATTCATGGATACCAAGGGAATCAGTAGTTACTGAAATGGACATCCAAGTGCCACCTCTGTGTTGATGGAGGCAGGCAGGATTTCCCCGGGTACTGGTTGTGGGGGGTCGGGAGCAGGTGAGGGTTTTGCCCTCCTTTCTGCTAGAGATCCCTGTGTACAACTAGTGGTCCACTGTGTGACACAGAATGCTGGACTAGATGGGCTGAGGCCCGATTCAGCATGGCTCTTCTTATGTTCTTATGGAGTGATGCCTCAAGCCACAGACATTGCTCAGGAATAACTTTTTACTAACAACTCAAGGAAAAATATCAATATCACAACACAATTTCAGTTAGCCACATGCACCTAATAAGAAGCTGTAGAAGAATAAATAGCAGTGATACAACAATGGTTTCTGCAAAGGCAAATCATGTCTTACTAACTTGTTAGAATTCTTTGAGGGTGTAAATAAACACATAGATAATAGGCATGCTAAAATTGAAACGGAAATCTAATTGATTCGTTAGAAATCCGTAATTAATGGGACTTTTGTTGTTTTACGGATCGCTGCCCCGAACCAGGAAGTAGACTTCCTTTTACGGTCCGTGAGGCCAACAATTTGCGTTAGGATCGTTAGAAATTCTTAATTATTAATTAATTAATTATTGTACTACTCACCCTGTCTTCTCCCCCTCATTTCCTTCCCCCGCCTTCATTCAGCTTCTTCTTTTCCCCGCATTTCTATGGGGAACTGGAAGTGACGCTGCTGCTAGGTAGAGGCAATGCATTCTGGAAAGTGATTCACACACACACACACACACGCGCACGCTTCTCCTCCTCTCTCTCCAGGCTTCCCCCCCTCCTTCTCTTCCCCGTTGCTCTGCTGCCATGCATGCCCCATCGCAGGGGCCTGATTCACACACACACACACACACACGCACGCTTCTCCTCTCTCTCAGGCTTCCCCCTCCTTCTCTTCCCGTTGCTCTGCTGCCATGCATGCCCCATCGCAGGGGCCTGATTCACACACACACATGCGCGCGCTTCTCCTCTCTCCCGGCGCTCTCAGATGCTTCTCTTCCCCGTTGCTCTGCCTTGCCCCATCGCAGGGACCAGCTTCAGCCCTCCAGGTACGTGTTTTGGACTTCAACTCCCACCATTCCTCACAGCCTCAGGCCTCTTCCTTTTCCTCTCAGCCTGGGCAAACTTGGGCCCTCGCTCCCTCAGGATCGGGGTGAGAGAGAGGCAGCGAGGAGCGAGGGGGCTCCTCCTCCTTTTCTTTGCTGCTTCCAAGAATAGAAAACCCCCTCCCTCCCTCCCTTCCTCCTTCCCCTCCCTCCTTCCTATTTGGAGAGTCCCATCTAGAATTCAGTGTGGTTTATTCAAGTTTTGGCCTACAACTCCCAGAAATCCCAGCCAATTTACCAGCTGTTAGGATTTCTGGGAGTTGGGCCAAAAACCATCTGGAAAGCGCATGCTCTGGCATACGAATTTCTAACGATTTCGTTAGTACTTAAGTTACATTTCCGAAAATTTTGGGAATTTTTTGTAAGTCTTTGATATACTAATCAAAAAAAAATCCCCCATTTGATTTTAGAATCGCCATTTTTCGATTTGTTATCATGCTTAATATATAAAGGGGACCCAATTGATATTGTTTACCTTGACTTTCAAAAGGCTTTTGACAAAGTCCCTCACCAAAGGCTCCTAAATAAGCTCTTCAGCCATGGAATCAGGGGACAGGTCTTGTCCTGGATTGGAACCTGGCTAAACTGTAGGAAACAAAGGGTGGTAATAAACGGACATTTCTCTGGGTGGAAAGAGGTGAGAAGTGGCGTACCCCAAGGTTCAGTTTTGGTCCGTTACTTTTTAATTTATTCATTAATGATCTGGATGTAGGAGTGAATTCTGAGGTAGCAAAGTTTGCAGACGACACTAAATTGTTCAGGGTAGTTAAAAATGAAACTGATTGTAAAGAGCTCGAGAAAGATCTCTCGAAATTGAGTGAATGGGCAACAAAGTGGCAAATGCATTTTAACCTAAACAAGTGTAAAGTCATGCACATCGGGGCAAAGAACCCCAACTACACCTACCAATTGATGGGGTCAAAGCTTTCCGAGACAAACCAGGAAAGGGATCTCGGGGTTTTGGTGGACAGCTCAATGAAGATGTCAACCCAGTGCGCAGCAGCAGTGAAAAAAGCAAATTCTATGCTAGGCATGATCAGAAAGGGAATCGAAAATAGGTCAGCAAATGTTGTATTACCTCTCTACAAATCTATGGTGAGGCCACATTTGGAGTACTGTGTACAATTCTGGTCTCCGCACCTTAAGAAGGATATAACGGAACTGGAAAAGGTACAGAAAAGGGCAACAAGAATGATCCAAGGGATGGAGCGGCTCCCTTATGAAATCAGGTTGCAACGCCTTGGTCTTTTCAGCCTTGAAACACGGTGTTTAAGAGGTGACTTGATCGAAGTGTATAAAATCATGCATGGGATAGAAAAGGTGAATAAAGAAAAAATATTTTCTTTGTCACAAAACACTAGGACTAGAGGGCACTCCCTGAAGCTCCAAGGTAGGAAAATTAGGACTAATAAAGGGAAATATTTCTTCACCCAGAGGGTCATTGGCTTATGGAACTCACTTCCAGAAGAGGTTGTGACAGCTGTCAGCCTGAACAACTTCAAGGCAGGATTAGACAGATTCATGGATACCAAGTGTATCAGTAGTTACTGAAAAGGACATTCAAGTGCCACCTCGGAGTTGGTTGAGGTAGGCAGGATTCCCCTGGGTACTGGTTGTGGGGGGTCGGGAGCAGGTCAGGGTTTTGCCCTCCCTGAGGTCCGATGGGCTGAGGTCCGATTCAGCATGGCTCTTCTTATGTTCTTATGTAAGTCAGAAGGAATCAGGGTCAAACCATCTATGTATTTTAGAACATACCCCCAAATGCCAACTCCCCAGGAAGTGTGCCTATTTGATTCAATGGTCCTGATGTCACTGGGAAAAGAAATTGGTTAAAAGTCTTTACTCCTAGAATCCCTGAAACAGCGTAGCCTTGTGCCTGAGACTCCAGGAATTAATGCGTTGTGGTGTTGTTTTATTTATTTATTTATTTATTTATTTATTTATTAGGCTTCTATGCCACCACTCGGGGCAGCTCACAACGCCGAGTAAAAACAACATACAGACAATATTAAAATTAAAACATAGCATTAAAACATCACAAAATACAGCAAGCATTAAAAACCTGGTGTAGATGCAACACCACAGGTAACGTTTCCAAGTTGTGTTTCGTTTTGTCTGGCTTCTGTCAATTGGTTTTCAAATCTTTCCTATTTTTGTATCATGCTTTGGGGGCTGTTGGTTTTTAATGGGGAATTAATTTCAAATAAATGAATAAATATCATCTCCTGTCTACCCAGCTTCGAAGGCTTCTTCAGATTTTGCTCTCTTCTAAATTTTCCCTGTGCAGTATTTCAACCTGTCTTTCTCCCAATGAAGAGAGACTTTGGCAAGCTTTTGGGGCTTTGGCATAGCATGCACATAAACTCTTCACAGGATGAAGCACGTGCTATTCCTCACAAGACATTTACTTGCACCCTCCTTTTTTAAACTTTCCTTCTCTGATCAGAGGCATTTCATGATTATTTCTACCTACAACAAACACAATTGCATGGCTATTTCTCCGTTAGCGAGCTTTTTTGGAAAAAAAAACATGTAGGAAAAGGGGGTGGGAGGGAGTAAACAGATTGTATAACAAAGTGTTCTGTAGCTGTCAGCAAGGGCTTTGGAAATAAAACATTTCCCTCACAACTCACAATTGGCTGACAATTGGCACATAATGAATAATAGCTCTTGGGGATGAGCAGCCAAAGATGTGTGGGAAAACTTTAATTAAAAGCTTGTCAGTACAATTTTACCTGGGTGACATCATCTGACTGAAATCTTGCTGCTGGACTTTGTTGTCTATTGAATCACAGGTAGCAGGCTTGTTTTGCTGACAGCAAACAATGCAAAAAGTACTTTATAACACTGGGGAGGGGGAGCGTCTGAGCTGCCAGTAGAATGCAACTCATTTACTGTGGTGTAATTTTCTAATTAGCAGTTGCAGAAGGTGCCTGCTTACGAGCGCTTGGGAGAAGAGCAGAGTGACAACTGAATCTGGATAGAAGCAACCTTTTTCTGGGGTATGTGTATGTTGGGGGGGATATGTTTTCAGAGAGCCAGTATAGTATAGAACAGGGCTGTCCAACTATTACCGGCCCAGGGGCCTGAATTCCGGTCACTGATGACCTGGGGTGCCGAAGGGTCTGCCCCCGGCTCCGCCCCCGGCTCCACCCACGCCTGGCCCTCCCCTGGCTCCAATTTACTTACAATTCATAAGGGGCATCCGTACAATCAAATATAATCTTTTACTAACATTAAATGCAGGGTTGGAATTCAAAAGGGGCATCCACACAGTCAAATATAATCTTTTACTGAGATAAAATGCAGGGATAAAATATTAAATTATTTTAATTTAATATTAAATATATTTAATTCCATCCTCCCCTCTCCCCTTATTTTAATTTAATATTAAATATATTTAATTCCATCCTCCCCTCCCCCTTAATGTATCCCATCTCCCTTATTTCATCTTTAAATATATTTAATTTTATATTTAATACATGAGGGAGATGGGAGGGAAAATGAGGAGCCCCTGAGGAGCCCCCTGCTTCGGCCTACCTTTTCCAAATGCGCAGGATCCAGGAGTACCCGGATGACGAGAGAGGCGACGACCGACTGAGTCGAAGAAGGTCCTAATCGCGTCTGTGGGCCTCAGCTATCCAGTAGTAGAGTAGCCGAAGAGTATCATGAGAATATGCAATCCACACGGGATTTCGCTGTCAACGCCGGTGTGATCTCGCGTTGACAGCGAAATCCCGTGTGGATTGCGTATTCTCGCAATACTTGCTCCGAACCCGGAAGTAGGTATTTTTTTAAAAAATTATTATTTATTTTATTTTTCCATTTTTATTTTTTATTAAAAAGCTTAGGGGGCCGGAGGGAAGGGGCTGGGGGCCGTATACGGCCCCAGGGCCACCAGTTGGACAGCCCTGGTATAGAACAGTGGTTCCCAAACTTTTTTGGCCTACTGCCCCCTTTCCAGAAAAAATTTTACTCAGCGCCCCTCTAGAAATTAATTTTTTTTAAAAAAATCGCAATTAAACAGAAAGATATATGTATTAATGTTTCTACCTTTTTTGTAAAATATAGTAAAGAAATGTGTACATTGCAAACATGGAATTCCAGAAATAATCACAAAAACAATATGTTTGGAATAGTATGAGCAACGGATGATGGGATTTGCAGTACCTTCAGCCAATTCAGCTCTGACTTCCACAGACTACTAAAATCCCCATGAGTGAAAGATCTGGATCAAATGGCAACAGCTGCCCAGGGATCGTGTGCTTCCGACTGTGTGCCTGTAAGTTGGAATCCCCAGGCAGGCATTGCTGTGGAAACCGCAGCACATGCCTCCTTCCTCTCGTCAACCCCACCCATGGCGCAGTCCTGTGTATCGGCCTCTCTCTTCCAACGGGGACGTCCTCGCAAGCGCGTGACCATGCAAGTGGCAAGCCTGGCTCACACCACCGCCCCCTTAGAGGGGTTCAGCGCCCCCCAAATTCTCCTGAGCCTCCCAGCGCCCCCTTGGATCACCCCACCGCCCACCAGGGGGTGGTACCGCCCACTTTGGGAACCACTGGTATAGAGCTTTGAGTCTTGGACTATGACTCTGGAAACCATGGTTCAAATCCACGCTTGGCCATGGAAATCCATTGAGAGACCTTTTCTAAGTCACACTCTCTGAGCCTCAAAGGAAGGCAATGGCAACCCCTCTTTGAACAAATCTTGCCAGGAAATCTCTGCGAGAGGCTTGCCTACGCTTGCCATAAGTCAACTTGTAGGTATACAACAACAGCAGCAACAAGAATAATGTGTATTGTTGAAGGCTTACATAGCGGGAAAAACACACAACAACCCAAGAACAAGGTGTTTTCACCAGAGCATTATACTTACCTAGCAGGGGAGACACCTTGATCACAAAGGAGGTTTTCCCAGGGCGAAGCTCATCCATTGCACTCCGGGTATGCTGACGATTTCCCCAAATGTGGGGAACTCGACTGCATAATTTGTGGTAGTGGGGGACTGCGTGTGTGCTTTCCAAAATTTTATTTACCTCTCCATTGGTGCCTCCTTGTCATGGGTGAGAGGATTGCGTGCCCTAATAAAGTTGTGAACTATGCTGGCAGTGGCATAATAGCCACTGGTAGGGCCTCCCATGCCAGACAGGTCACAACTGAAGGGTCTGACAAAGAGCGTCAATGGGCAGGATGGGCTCTCTAGCTTTTTGGCAACCATCCTAGGAGAAGGAAAACTCTGATTTCAAACCCGGGCAGATGGTGCTCGTTTAACCCTGTAAGGTCAACCATCTAGAGAAGGAAACTCAAATCAAACCCATGACCTGAGGACTTCACTGCCACCGTTCAAGCTTGCTAGGCCCCCGCAGATGAACCTTTTGTTTAAAGCGTGAGGCCAGTTCTGTGCATGCTGCACTCCACCAGAAAAATCCATTGCACGGGCTCAAAGGACACATCCAACCTTAGTCATCAACGTGCTTGTAAAAAGTGTGGGATGAGTCCTTTCTAAGAATCTTTGTTCGCTAAGTAATGCCAGATAGAAGAACTGAGTGGCAAACAATGTCACTATCAGTCACGAGTTACTCTGTATACTGATCAATGTGAGTACTGTATTTTAAGTTTTATCAAAAAAGGGAACTACCCTCGTCTCTGAGAAAAGTGGCAAAAGGCAAGAGCTTTGTCCATCCTGGAAAAACCTAAAATCTTCTTATGAGTATGTGCTAACTCCAGCAGTCCTTTTAAAGCAAAGGGACTTACCTACAATTGGGCTCCACAGCAGTCACTCCACAGCATTGATCCCCTTCTCTAGGGTCTCCCATATGAGAGGGGGTTGTGGATACATCTTGTCTCTTAGGACATACTATATCAAATTCTCCCAGGTCTTTTTGCAAGGGTCTGTAAAGTGTCTGGCACTGCTGTGTCAAGTTCTAGTGAGGAGGAAGAACTAGTGCTTAGTCCCTCAAAGTCAGTTTTCCAGTTCGTTGACAGCATCCTTTCCTCAGAAAATGCTACCATTTTCATGTCTCTTTCTGGGGGTGGTTTAGAGTGTCTTCTAAATTACTTTTGGTGGTGTATAATTTCGAGCTGGTCAACAATGCTGTAGATGTGTTTTCCCCCTGTTACACATTCCTCAAGCTCTTTTCCTGATAACCAAAAGACTTTAATGAGAGTGTGGGAAGCCAATGGGATTGCAGCAAGTTGGAATGTTGAATATGCAGGAAACATGACAAACACACACTCCTTGACCACCTCATAAAAAGATAAGCATAACAATCCCACGCCCAACTTGTTGTTTCCCCAAACAATTTTTGTCCTTCAAATATTATTTGAAATTAGTTCCTATCCCAACTGGATGAAATCATGGCTGTTGCGCCCCCATGGGGCTCTTATTATATCTGTATTTTGTATTTGGTTGCCTTCACCTGCAAGGCCTTTGTTCTATTGTCCAGCCATGTGGGCTTGATGGGAGGAGTTGTGTCTTGGCTCCAAACCTGATGTCACTGCCCTTAACTCCTCCTCTTCCGGAGTTTACCTGAGAGGCAGGACTTCCTCTCTGGCCGTGTTCCAGAAGAGCACATGGACATAGCAAGGTGAAATTTAAGCCATGCTGGGACAAAGCATCTTAGTTCACTGCTACAAAGCCAACCTAAACTTTCAGCCATAATTTACAGGGACAAAGGAAGGTCAGCCTTCGCGTGTAGCCTGTAGATTTTGGGGATCCAGAGAACTTCACGAGTCAAAGGAACCATTGAAGGCCACAGGAAACAGGAATCAAAGAAAGGCACCATCACTCAGCAAAACAAAGAGGCAACTGATCTCTCCCCTTTTCAAGGACCCCCTTTTGCAACCAACTACAAGCATTTTGGGCCACCAGCATTTTTACTGGTTGTTATTCAATAAATCTTGTTTATTTCACTATTTTGAGTCTAGCACTCATTCTTAAAGCTATTCCAGTTCTCCCTGTATGTGGGACGGCTTGTCTCTACCTTCAGGGCCCATAGCTTGCAATGTCCATCCTTCTAAAGCCCATTTTCTGAAGGCAGAAGAATGGGGGGAAATGTGGTTGATTTTTTTTGTTACACAGCACATACTTTTGGCACAGCACAGTCACTCTTGATGTAACTGAAGTAATGATATGAATATGTATGAAGCTGATTTGCAGCACGCTATCAGCAGTTGTATACATCAAGGTTGGGCATCACCCAATATCCATATGATGTCTAGAACTTGGACACTTCCCATTCTGAAAACTCATTGAAGAAACCCATCCTGAATTATTAGTAATAATTAAAACCTGGCCATTGTGCAAAATCATTTGTAGTAATTAAGGATAATACTTAGCAATTAGAGACAAATTAACATATTATCAGCATGATCTAAGGCATTCTATAAACTCAAATGGGTGTGGGAAAGTGTGGAAACAACCTAATCAAACCTGTAAGTTCAGGGTGGTTTTCCATTGACAGTTGCTCTAGCTTGACACTGAGCCATGCTTTTTTTGTTTGATACTTTGGGGCTTTACTTGCTGTGAGGTCTCTAAATGCTTGCCTTTCAAAACAGGGAGAACTTTGAAGGTGTATGAGGTATAAACATCAACGGTGGTGTCATGTTAGGAGTGCAACAAGTATGGAGACAGATGGAATAAAAAGATCTAGCTTATCGTACACAAGAAGACTGCAAAATCTGACAATTTGCAAACTGTTGAAATCAGGCAGATTTTTAAAATTCAAAATAATGTTTGGATGTGAGATCTGGCCCTTAAAACTTAATGTCAGGATTTTGGAACGAAAGAATGGTATTTTTTGCTTGAAATCTATGCCTTTTGATGAGCTAAAGGAATATATGGCAATGAAAAGTTCTCTATGTCTTCAAGTGATCCCTAACATCATTTAATTGCTGTTGTTATGTTGCATTTAACTTATTTATTTATTTATTTATTCAAATTTGTGAGTCGCCACTCCCGGGTGGCTCGGGCCGACTTACAGCAAATTCAAGATTAAAACAGAATAAAACACAATTAAAACAGCATAAAACAAACAACAGTAGGATGATAAAAGTACATCAGTATGATATACAGGACACAGGGAGGCAAGAGCCTACCAATCTTATCATTAGAATCCAAAGGCCTGCCAGAACAGGAGGGTTTTGCACGCCTTCCGGAATGTAACTAAGTCCGTGAGAACGTGGACTCCGGAAGGCAGAGCATTCCACAGTATCGGAGCGATTATTGAAAAGGCCCTCCGCCTTGTGGCCGTCAGGTGGTACATTTTGACCCCGGGCACCTCCAATAGCTGACCCACTTCAGAGCGTAGTGGCCTAGCGGGACAGTAAGGGATAAGGCGGTCCCTAAGGTACGCTGGCCCCAGACCATTTAAGGCCTTAAAGGTCAGAACCAACACTTTGAAGGTGATCCGGTGTTCCACTGGTAACCAGTGCAGCTCCTGCAGGACAGGTGTTATATGGTCGGACGTCGAAACGCCAGCCAGAAGTCTAGCCGCCACATTCTGGACCAGCTTCAGTTTCCGGATCACCGACAGAGGAAGGCCAACGTAGAGAGCATTACAGTAGTCCAGCCTCGAGATGACTGTGGCTTGGACCACTGTGGCTAGGTCATGACGGGAGAGGTAGGGAGCCAGCTTCCTCGCCTGACAGAGGTGGAAAAAAGCAACTCGACTGATGGTGGAGATTTGCGTCTCCATCGTCAGTCGAGAGTCTAGAGTAACGCCAAGACTTTTTACTGCCGATGACAGACATAATGTCACGCCATCCAGGGGATGCTATTGTATATTATAAGGTGGGTGGCATATGATAGATGGAGGACATACCAGCAAATCCAAATGGAAATGTCCTGTAGAAGAATAGCAGAGAGTCCATAGAGACTCAATTCCAGAGTAGGCTGTACCAATCTTTCTATTCATGTTTTGTGAATTACTGAAAACAGTGCTACCAAACCCTGAAAATTGGAGAAAAGGCCCTAATTTTGAAATGACAGAACATGCCAAGAGGAAGCACCCAGCAATGGATGTCAAAGCATTTGACAGATCTGCAAACGAAGAACGGCTTAGAAGAGCTTACTGGTTTCTAGGGCCCCTTCCACACAGTTGAATAAAATTCTATATCATTTGCTTTGAATTGAAATATATGGTGGCATGGTTCAAAATACTAGGCCTGTTTTCGAATGACGGATACACCCAAAATTTGGATGTAATTCGGACGTTTTAGACTTTTGAAGCGATTCCGAAGAGAGTTAAGGAAACAGGAAGTGGATTCGCCATTCCGAAGTCTCCGTCGCCATATATTCAGAATATATTCGGATAGGGCTCGTATGTCATTTCTGCCCATCCCATTGCATTTAAAATGTTTAAAATGTTTATTAATGTGTTAAATGTGTTCAATATTTTGTACCAGTGTGGCTAGTTTTGTCAGTAGTAGCGGACAAAAATGGAGGGAAAGGGAATCCCCCAAGTTTTGACTGTCCCTTCTGCAGGTTTCCACGCAGAAGAGAAAGCCATTCCGCGCAGAAGGGAAAGCCATTCCGAATTTTGTAAGTACATCCAAATCAATTCCGAAAAAACTGCTGAAAACTTTGGAAGTCTATCAGCTACGAGGCGCCAGTGCCCCCTACATCCGAAGCAAGTTTTGAAGCCATTTTTCCCACGATAAAACAGGCCTACAAAATACATATTGTGGAATTTTCTGCCTTGATATTCTGGATTATATGGACGTGTGGAAGGGCTCCAAAATGGTTTAAATCACTCTATAAAATGGCTCCTTGGAAAAAGTCAGCATTTTGATAAGTGAAAAGCAAAACACACATGTAAGTTATACCTTGTAGTTGAGTGGTTACTGTACTGAATTTTGCTGCTTGAATACAGTACAACTGAGCAATTCATAATCACAACGACCACTTTTCTTATTCACTGTTCTCTAAATAATCAAATCCTGGAATCCTGCCATTCTCTTCCTGGTTTTGCAACATTAAACATGATGCATGGTATGTAGTATTCCTCATGGCTTTCTTGAGCTTTTCCCCCTTGAATCGACTGAGGGATCCATTGACTCTGGAATTTACTAACTGGAGAAACAGAAGTTTTATCACGGCAATGGTTTCCTGTTAAGATAGAGCATGCCAAACAGAAAGACTTTCATTTGCAGTTGGTATCTGTTTTTTTATTATATAACTACACCTATGTTAATGTCTTGCCAGATGTGAGCTCTTACATCATTTTTAATGTTCTGGAATTAGGGGAGACAAGCTCCATAGCCAACTGCCAGTAAATCTGAAGAGCAAAGGCATGGAAAATGGGGGAAAATATCAGATACATTTCTTGAATGAAATAGGATTAGGCTCCGCAAAAAAATCTAGATGACACCCAGAAAAGGATCTTGTGACTTTATGCCACAAACTAGGGAACACTATTATTATTATTATTTCTTACCTGAGTCTTCCTATAGATCAAGGTAGGGAACATCAACATATTAACATACAACAATCATCAGTTAAAAACAAATAACTCACAAATCAGTTAAAACATCACTTTGCAAGAACATATAAGAGCAATGCATTTAAAACTATCATTACACAATTTAAAAATAATCTGAATAAGCTTGTTGGAATAAACTGTCTTTCTTCTGGCTGGGAGTCAGCTGCATAAGATCTCTACTGACCAGAAGATCATGAGTTCAAGGCCTGCCCGGGTCGGGGTGAGCTCTCGACCAATTGTGTAGCTTGTCGTCTGTCTATATATGTTGTATGTCTATGGCATTGAATGTTTGCCTGTATATGTGCGTTGTGATCCGCCCTGAGTGCCCTGCGGGGTGAAAAGGGCGGAATATAAATGAAGCGAATAAATAAATAAAATAAATAAATAAATTGTTTTAAAGTCAGACAGTGTATTTGTCTGTCAAATCTCTTCCGGCCACAATTTGGGGTCGGCTGAAGAAAAAGTGTTCTCGGTGACAGTCACCAGGCTAATCTTGTCTTACTAGAGGTGATCCCAGAGGACCTAAATGCATGGGGTGGGTTACATGAGAGGAGGTGATCCTGTTCAGTACAGTACATAATGCCTTTATTACAGTCAACAAACCATAAATCAATGCAATCGTTTACTTATTTATTTTATTTATTATTTCAACTTCTATACCGCTCCTTCTCGCAAGCTCGGGATGGTTTACAACAATATAACAAACACAGCAAAAAGTAATAAAACAGCGCACTAAAATCTAGCATAGGGGTGCTCAGAATGGTGATCTCGATCACCAGGGTGATCTTCGGCCTCATCCTGGTGATCTTCAGCCCCCTGACCAGGTTTTTTGCTGTTGGTCCTCTTCACGCGCCCCTGCACGCTGCAAAGAAGTCCTCCGTCGTTGCTCCTCCCTGCTCCCTGCTCACGCGCCGCCTCCAAAAGCTCCAGAGTCCAAGAGGCAGAATGGGCCCCCTCTTTTGGATTCCTCCTCCTCCCTCCGTCCTTCTCCAGCCACTCAGAGTCGTGGGAGACCAAAGGGGGCGGGCCTGGATGACGCGATGCATGGCTGGCCCCGCGCGCATGTGCAGAAGCGCCCATTCTGCCTCTCGGACTTCTCGTGAGTTCTTGGAGGCAGCACGCATGCTGGCGGCATGGAAATAGGAGCAACGATGGAGGAGGAGAAGGACGCTTTGGGGTCATTTCCTTACCGCATCTCAAAGGTCGGTCTTTTTACTTTGGGGTGGGTGCTTGATTGTTCTGTGGCATGTCTCTTTGTTTATTTTTAATGTTTAAAAATGGCCTTTTAGCTCCAAAGCCTCTCTGCTTGCTTTGTTCCTTGAGAAATATATGTTGGGGAATATGGAAATGTGGGAGAAATGGGGTGGTTGGGTGTAGTTTTGCATGCCCCTTTGTTTACCTTGCTGAGTATTAAATAGCCTTGCAGTTCAAAAGCCTCTCTTCTTACTTTCTGTCTGATAATATGTGTGGTAATATGGCAGTGTGGGAGAAATGGGGTGGTTGGATGTATTTTTATGCTCTGTTTTATATTGTTGTTATTAAATTGAAATGTTTTATAACTTCATATTATGTAAACTTCCCCGAGCCTGCTGGAAGGAGCGGTACAAAAAAAGGGAATAAATATAAATAAATAAATAAGAAAATAGTTATACGTTTTACATTTCTGGGTAGGTGATCTTTGGGACTTGGTCTTTTAATCAGTAGCTCCCATGCTGAAAAAGTGTGAGCACCCCTGATCTAGCATCTCTAAATTCTATTACTATGAGTTAAAACTAACAGTAGAAGATGTTACAATTTCACTCGAGTAAAAACGCTTGACGGAAGAGGGTTATAGACATCTTAAACACACATGCACGCTATATTTAGAAACAAACAAGTCTTGATGGGATGAAACAAAGGATATGATTAAAAACAAGGAGAGACACTGTATCAACGGCTTAATAAAATATGTTTAAAACTGAGTACGAAACAGATACAATTAAAACCAACATTATATTGATTAAGTATACAGTAAATTGAAACCACACACCCATATTACCACAAAGCAAGTTGATCCTGTAGGTAACCTGAACCCAAACCATGTAGATGTTAAAGGTAATGACCACTACTTCGTACTTTGCCCAGAAATTAATTGGCAGCCAATTAAATGATTTCAATACAGGGGTAATATGATCACTTCTAGATGTACCAGTGACCAATTTGGCTACCATGTTTTAAACTAATGAAGAGTTTCTGAACTTGGTATATTGCAGAAGTCGAGAGTTGACATAGGGTTACCATCTTTAGATCCTCCAGCTCTAAGAAGGGCATAACTGGGTTAACAGCGGAATCTACTAAATAGGCACTGCTGGTTGTAACATCTTATCTGAGCTGTCCTTTGGAGTTATAATCCAGAAGCACCCCCAAGCTGTTAACACAGTCGTTTGGGGTGAGTGTAAACCCATCCAGGACTAGTTGTTACACCTCCAAATCAAGTTTAGGACCCTTTACAGTTAGCACCTCTGTCTTGTCTGGATGCAGCTTCAGTATGTTCTTTCTCATCCAGCCATTATATTCCCCTGGCATTTACTCAGAGGTATTGAAAACACAAAGTAGAAGCTAAAGAAAATATTACTGATACAATTTAGTGTGAAAATCACTTTTTATCTATATAAAATTGGTCTATAGATCATATCAAAGATATAGTGCAAGGTGCAATTAAATACATTTAAATATATCATCAATATTCATAGTAATCATACAAATATACATGGCATGTATGCCATTATCATACATAGAATGCATATTATCACAATGAGTATTCATATCACGATTGTATACATATAATGGAGCAAGGTACTAGCAACAAAACTTAAAGAAACCATCTAATTAACCTGTAGTCCCACCTAAGGGTGAAAGATTCAAACCCAATTGAAGTATAGCAATTAATCTGGAGTATCCTGAAATGTGGGTTATGGATTGCCTTTCCAAATTAGGGATGAGCAAATGATGTCTTTCCAAAGATCCGTTTTACTGTTAGTATACTGGCGTTTGTCCTCCGCAAGGATGGCAGTAGATTGGTGGGTAGCAGGCTGAGGTTTCATAAATCTAATGGTGTTAGGGAAATCTCCGCGCGGTTCGCCTGACGGTTCTAGTGCAGAGCTCGGGACCATTTCTGGGGGGCTCCTGGGCTGTGGACGGAGCTCACGGCTTCATCAGAGGCTGCACCGGTGTAGGCTTGTACCCGCAAACAAAAGCATGCGTCGATGCAGGGAAGATATCTCACACATAGTGACCTGCTCGTGATGCACTCGAACGCTTTCATCAGCGCTGTCTTCGCACAATCCTAAATATACACTGGACCGACTATGTGACAAATGTTGCTGTCCTTGAGCAAGCAGGGATCAACAGCATTGAGGCCATGCTATTGAGAACACAGCTGCACTGGGCAGGGCACATCTCTAGGATGGAGGACCACCGCCTCCCAAAGATACATGGCCCCATGTAAGCCGCTCCAAGTCCCCTTTGGGGAGAGGGAAGCGACGTATAAATAAAGATTATTATTATTATTATTACTACTACTACTCTATGGTAAACTCGCCACGGGTCAGCGCAAGAGAGGCACCCCAAAAATGAGATATAAGGACTCCCTGAAATAGCATCTCAGGCTCGGCCAGATTGATCACCAACAATGGTCCACCCTGGCCTCACATTGGGAGGCATGGAAACGCACTATCCACAATGCTGCGACCCCTTTCGAGAAGTCGCGCTAAACGAGTCTCAAAGAGAAACGACAACACAGGAAGAATTGCAACTTGTAAACAACATCACCCAAGGAGACTTTCTGCTGTGCTTTCTGCAACTGGACTAGCTTATCTCGGATTGGCCTTTTTAGTCATCAACTCGCTTGTAGAAAGCATGGGATGAGTCCTTCCTAAGAATCTTCGTTTGCGAAGAAAAGCCAAGAGAATGTTTTATACTATTTATATGTATTGTTTAATTTATTGTTTATTTTTTCTGGCATTGAATGTTTGCATTTTATGTTGTAAGCCACCCTGAGTCCCCATGGGGAGATGGGGCGGGATATAAATAAAGGTTGATTGATTGATCCTCTTTTAACATCAAGGACCTTTTTACACTATATAGTTATGGGACTATGATTCTACGTTCAGTGCCATTGCAATGTTCTATGGAATCCTGGGTTTTGCAATTTAATAAGACATATTTCATATGCCCTGCCAAGAAGTTCTAGTGTTTTGCCAAGTTGTACACCACAAGATGTTGACATGGTGATTGGAGTGGAATCATAATGCTATATGTGTAGTGTGGAATGGCCCCCCATCATGTAATCATGTAGCATGATCCTGGAACCTTTTCGTGTCTTGATAGTAATATACTCATATTTCCTAATGTATTTTTTTTCACATTCCTGTTCATCTTCTTGATTTATTACATTTATTCAAAGTCAATCTGTTCACACTCTTTGGCTTTTGTTATAAGGGAAATATCTTTATCATTGGGAAAATATTTATGTTCACATTTCTTGATCTACAACTTATGTAACGATTGATCATGGGAAGTTGTGTATTCATTAGGTGTGCGCGGTGTATGCATATTTGCCATGCCTTTGAATTCATTAAGGAGAACAGGTTTGGAGTCAAGTACATAATGGGTGTTTGCAGTTCTGAATAGCCCTGATTTATTTCTGAAAGATCTTAGTCATTCCCTCACAAAAAGAGGAAGGGGCAGGATCATGCATGAAAAGAAAGGAAACACTACTATGAATTTAAAAGGAAAATTATTTGATAGGGACATTTAATATATGTCATAGGCAATGTTTGCAAAACAAATAATAATGAAACTCTTTATCAAGGAATACTCGCAAGGTAAACGGCTGTTAAGTTTCTTGCCTTTGAGGACAACAAAGTTAGATTTCTACATATACATCACACACATATATGAAGGCCCTCCTATGTTCAGCTCACCTTGCATTAAGAGGTCTGGTTCCTTTTGTGTTCTAAGGAAGATCGTCCTAGCAATTAGTGACACATATTACCTCGAACTTGAAGTCAGGGCAGTATATCAAGGATAGAACTATGGCAATTGAACACTTCATATGTGCATTTACTCTGTCATATCCTCTTTTTGTTTATTGTGTCGTGGCTTTTGGAGATTTCAAATGCAGTTACGTGGGGGTGATGCTATGGCAAAACAGGTGCTTGCAAGTTTGGGTAGTCTAGGCCACAACTGTTATTGGTTACAACTTTGAAGACTTGGATAGGATGTGATTGGATTCCACCATCAGCCAATTCAAATATTGCCTAATGTGACTATCTCAGCCCAAATGTTGGTAATCCTTGTAGTTACAACAAGTGGGATGTCACTTATTGCAAATCTCTATGTGAATCCCTGTTGCCTAGATGTGAAACAGCGTCCTCTGCCCCTGAGCAGCTCTGTAGCCATGTATGAGCCCTAGCTGATTGCTGAACTTTGAATTGCTGCTGTCTGCTGTTAGCCTGTGTAAGGACTCACGCATTTTGAGCAGGCCGAGGCCTGGGTAGCAGTTTGGCCTCCCTGGTAGGATAGAATAGCTAAGAGAAGGGGAGTGGCTTGAGCCTCTCCAGAGAGAGAGAGAGAGAGAGAGAGAGAGAGAGAGAGAGAGAGCTGCAGGGGTGTGGCTCAGAGTGAAGGGGAGGGGCCAGCTGACTTAGGAGGGAAAAAGTATAGCTTTTTCTGGAAGAGGGAACTTGGCTCTTGTGAGAGCAAGAGAGGGAACTTGGTTCTTGTCAGAGCAACATCAAGGTCCGTTGTGAGCCGTCAGCAAGACAGGGAGTGTCTTAGAATAGCTGACAGGAGAAGTCTGTGGAAAGCTGGCAGAGAGAAAGTCAGTCAGCAGACTTGCATCTCTTCGGATAAGAGATGGGCTCACACTTGGGGACAACTAACTAGGTTTAGTTAGTGGAAGAACTCACTACTAGTTTTAATATTAGAGAGAGGGAGTAGTTTGGCAAGTGGTAGTAGACATTACATTGGTCTAGTCTTGTATCAAAGCTTAAAGATACATGTTAAATGAAACCAACACGCTAGTGAACCTTTATTGACAACCATTTACGCTTCTGTGCCTGTTAAAGCTGTCATTCCATCAATAAACCTTTTTATTGTTAACTTCTAAAGAAAAGTTTCTCTTGTGCCTCACTCCAGCTAGCAGCTAGTTAATTAACAGCTCCAGTTTGGTGACAGTTCCATCTTATTTGGGCGGATTTGTTTTACCTCAGTAATCCTCCCAGTCCCTGTTAACATAAGAGCCAGAGCTGGTGCAGTGTGTTTTGATCTTTTATAAAATCCTAATGTAGCAGATTACCATACTCCCACAAGGCAGGCTGCTCGTGCAGACGCAGTAGAAGTAGAAGACAGACAACAGGATTTCTCAGAAAGCTCAGTTTACTTTGTTTTCACAGCTGCGAGCCCGTCCCTGCACAACATGGTGCTTCAAGGGGGCGACCCCTCCCCCTTGTGAGGCACATTATTTATACAAGCATCAGGGTTCAACTTATGGTTGCCCAAAATCTTATTATTGGTTAAAAGTTATGCCTCAGCTAAAATTGCAGCCTATCATAATGTAACACGGACTGTCCACGCTTCAGCATTGGAGATACAGTGTTTCTTTATCTCTTGCATTCCTGCACAGGCTCAGTTTGATTCTCTTTGTATAGCTCCTTCTCTGTTCTGCTGTCTCTGGGCAGATTATTGCTAACTCTGCCTTCTTCTCTATGCCTATGCCTGGGTAGCATTCTCTCCTGACGTTTCTTCTGTAACTCAATGAGTCTCCTTCACTAAAGGCTATTTTTAGGTTGGTGGCAGCGTTACCAGTGGCTTAAGCCTCAAAGTCGTGACATATTGGTGGCAGCGGTGGGATCTAAAATAGGAGGGTCCACCCTGCCCCAAGTGGTCCAAGCCCAAGTCATCACAGCCTGCCTCTTTCAGAATGCCTTTCTAATAGCTTACCTTACGTGTCCTGGTAAAGAACATGAAGTTGTTTTAAGGAGTAAGGACTCCTGTAGCTGCCTATTTCTGTAATACTTGTGTAATGATTCCTACCCCAGCAGGCCGGGAAGAAGCCTGCAGAAGTAGGCCTGAAAACAGTTTGGCCTCCATCTTGTGTGTGAGTGCCAGGACAGCAGCCACCTTGGGAGTGTGTTTCCAGTAGGGGGTGTGGTTAGGAACATCTAGGAGGGAAACAGAGCTGTCCAGGATTGGTTAAGGGAGAGTGGGAGGAGCCAAACTTGGCAAAAGAAAAAAATGCTCTGCTATGTAGAGGTTTTGAAAACTGACAAGCTCAGTTCTGATCTGGCTGTCAAGAGATCTCGCCTGACTGCAAAAGAGAGAGAATAGGAGAGAGAGAGAGAGAGGGAGAGAGAGAGAGAGTTAGTTTGGCTCAGTGGCAGAAGAACTAACTGGAAGCTCTTCGAAATGAAGAGAAAGCTAGTTTAGTCAGTAAAGGCCTGAGGGTTCAGGTTGCTAACAGAAAGGGTTAGCGTGTTTGTCTCACAGCTATTAGGGAATATTAGTGTGAGTGGGAATTAGGCAGATAAGTTCTGTGGCAGATTATCTGTGCTAGTTTTAGGAGAAACTATTTCAGAGGGCATACCCTGATAGTTATATCCTATGGTGTAATGCACTCTACATGGGGCTGCCCTTGAAGACGACACGGAAGTTTCAATTGGTCCAACGGGCGGCAGCCAGATTACTAACTGGAGCGTCCTACAGGGAGTGGTCAACCCCCCTGTTTAAGGAGCTCCATTGGCTGCCGTTCATCTTCCGGTCCCAATTCAAGGAGCAGGTTCTTACCTACAAAGCCCTGAATGGTTTGGACCTGCCTACCTGCGTGACCGCATTTCTGTCTACAAGCCCAGGCGATCTCTTTGATCAGTCTGGAGAGGCCCTACTCTCACTCCCGCCCCCTTCGCAGGTGCGATTGGTGGTGACGAGGGAGAGGGTCTTCTCTGTAATGGCCCCTCGACTCTGGAACCCACTCCCCAAGGACATCAGACAAGCTCCCACATTGGCAGTTTTTAGGAGGAGCCTGAAAATGTGGCTGTTTCAATGATTGAAAAGCAGTTCCTGTTCAAAGAGAAATCACCTCAGAAACTCCTCACTATTAGTGTATGCTTGGAGCCAGAGGGTTTTTAAAGGTGTATACAACCAACAAAGTATTTTTAGCTCTACACTAGTGAAGGGTCTGAAGAAATATAAAATCCTTATTGTATTAAGGTTGGTGGCAGCAAGTAGTTTGATTGTCAGAGGTTCACAAATTGACTCCTGATTAATACCCTATTGTTATAACTTGCAACCTGCTTAGCCTTTTCCCTACACCAGGGCTGTCCAACTGGCGGCCCTGGGCCTGTATACGGCCCCCCCAGCCCCTTCCCTGTGCCCCCCTAAGCTTTTTAATAAAAATAAAAAATAAAAAATAAATAAAATAATAATATTTTAAAAAATTATCCACTTCCGGGTTCCGGAGCAAGTATCGCGAGACTACAGAAGCCACACGGGATTTCGCTTTCAACGCAAGATCATGCCTGCGTTGAGAGCGAAATCCCGTGTGGCTTCCGTAGTCTTGCGATACTCCTGTTGCCGAAATCTCGGCTACTTAATCCCTGCGGCCCACGCAGATGTGATTTGGACCTTCTCGGCTGCTGCCTCAGTTGGTTGTCGCCTCTGCTACTCCTGGCTCCTGCGCGTTTGGGAAGGTAGGCTAACCTTTATGTTATTATTATGTAATTGTGTATGGATGCCCCTTATGTATTCCCTCCCTGCATTTCCCCTTAGTAAAAGATTATATTTGATTGTATGGATGCCTCTTATGAGAGCAGGGGGTGGGGCGGGGGTGGAGCCAAGGCAGGGGCGGAGGTGGAGGCGGAGGCGGGGTTGCGGAGGCGGGGGCAGACCCTTCGGCCCCCCAGGTCATCAGTGACCGGAATTCAGGCCCCTGGGCCGGTAGAAGTTGGACAGCCCTGCCCTACACCCTTCCAGCCAGCCACCTAGTAGCACACACATAATACTGATAAGGGTTGCTGTTAGATAGTAGGGTCTGTACACAGATCCATTTCTCAAAATGGGCTTTGGCTGTTTCTGCTCTTTTGGCATTTTTTTCCTGGCTGCAACAGACCACACTGCTGCCGAAAATGGTTGCTCTCCATTTCATTCAGTTGCACATGGAGTGGAGTTTTAAACTAGATATGGGAAGGCTATTTTTTAAGGAACATTGTGTAGATCCCTGATTGAAGCTAAGTAGGGGAGCCTGACTATGGGAGACCACCTAGGAATTGTCTGTAAGTTCCAGTAAATCTCATTATAGGAGAAAAATGGAATAGGAACAAATTAAATAAAAATGATGGTGATCACTTGTCTGGATAGGTTTCAAAAAAAGCAACACTTAAATGATTCAGGCAGGCTTATCAACAACTAAATAAAACCTTCATGTCTAGAGGCAGTTTACCTCTGAACATTGCAGACTGGATCCAAACCAACTGGCACCGGATGATTTCAGTGAGTTTACTGTATGTATGACTAAGCCTGGATCAAATCCAACATGCTCCGGAAAATCAAGAGGGGAACAAAATGTTGGACAAGAATTTTAGTGTAAATGCAAGACATTTGGCAAGCGAA
The DNA here is from genome assembly GCA_030556195.1 of Anolis apletophallus. Lineage (NCBI taxonomy): Eukaryota > Metazoa > Chordata > Lepidosauria > Squamata > Anolidae > Anolis > Anolis apletophallus. The sequence goes on from JARBWK010000007.1 coordinate 18,740,427, forward strand.
GGATTCCCCGTAGTTTTATTTTGTCTTTTCGTATTTCTTTTCTGCAAGTATATGTCTATTTAAAATGCATGTATTTATTTTATAGCACCATTGGGAGGCTCTGCCTACCACTCATAAATGAGCAGCCAGAATGAAAATGTCATGCTCCTCATTCTGCCCACAGACATCTTTGTACTTTTAAAAAAGATATAAACAATGTATTCAATGTGCAACATATGGCTGTCAAAGGAGGGTCTCATGCATCAAAAGCTTTTACACAACTATTTACTCTGCTATGTGAAGGGGGGAAGTTCCCATGGCAACTGTCACAGCAAATTCAATTTTCCTCTCCATTGCTGAACACTTAAAAATCAAGCATTTCCCTGTGATCATTACTGCCACATCCTTCCTTTCAAGTTACAATAGGCTAGTTACAATATGTTTCGTCTATGGGTTAATCCCGCACTCTGTTTTGATAGTTCTTCATTTGCAGACTGTCTCTACAGAAATGTCCAGAAGATTAGGAACCATGCTCTAGAAAACAACAGTCTACTGATATCTCAACCCTGTGCTCACTGATTTAAAGTTTCAATAGAATTATCTTCTGACCACCTTTAAATTGGAAAAGTTCCTTTTATGGGATTTAAGTCTCCAACCAGGACAGCCATTGGTAGTGGTGGTGTTAGTGAGCATCACTACTACAGTATTATAGGAACTGTAGGGTGCATATATACTGTAGAATTAATATTTGACCCCATTGAATTACTGCAACTCAATGCTATGGAATCCTGGGAGCTGTAGTTTTACAAGGTCTTTGGCTTTCTCTGCCAAAGAGTGTCAGTGTCTCACAAAACTACAAATCATGGGATCTGTAGTATTAATTCTACAATATAGGTGTACTCTATAGCTCATACAATATCATAGTGAGGATATCTACAAGCATCACCAGTACCAATCACTATCCTGGCTGGTCATCCAATATTTGGAAAAACAGAAATTATGTTCAATTGCATATACTTTGATTTATTAATGAATTCAAATCTCAGTCAACATAGCCAGTGGTGTTTCAAATAACAAGGAAGTGTTGAACGCTAGGTTTCGGATGTATCACATTACCTCAGTCACAAGTACATTTCTATGGAAAAATGTAGTGACAGTAACCCCCAGAACCTGGGGTTTCTCAGATGGGGGATGTCTACACGCCATCACAATAACAATTGGAATAGCATGCAGCCATCACAAAGCTCCCCCAAAAAACCCCAAAATGGTTTTAAAACCCTTATCCAGCTACCATTATCTTCCTCCTTGCACTTTCCTGGCATGAGGAACTGATATGCCAGGAGATTGGGGGGGCAAATAGGTTCACTCCCTGTCTCCTGGCAGAGCATTTCCTCAGGAGGGTGTGAGGAGGAAGATAATTGCGGTTGGGTATTTTTTTTTACAAGTCAAGGCTTTTTTTTTTGCACAAAATTCACTTCGATCAGAAGACCAAAACCTACTTGAAGTCCCTAATATCCAGACCTTTCACCTGTCGGCCACCAGGCGCAGAGCCTTCACGATCATGGCACCATACTTGTGGAATGCTCTGCCGGTAGAAACACGAACTATCTGAAGTTTACCTTCCTTCTGGAGGGCGTGCAAAACATTCCTTTTCCGGCAAGCATTCAGATCCTGTTGATTTGGGTTCTGTTGTTTTAATGGTGTTTATGTACATTGTCTCTGGTTGTTTTTGTAAACCGCTCCAAGCCTTCGGGGAGTGGCGGTATACAAGTCGGAATAATAAATAATTTATTATTCAACTTGTATACCGCCACTCCCGAAGGCTTGGAGCGGTTTACAAAAACAACCAGAGACAATGTACATAAACACCATTAAAACAACAGAACCCAAATCAACAGGATCTGAATGCTTGCCGGAAAAGGAATGTTTTGCACGCCCTCCAGAAGGAAGGAAGGTTAATTAATTAATTAATGTGGTTGCTTTATGCAGTAAACAGCATTTTCAGTGTCATCAGCATTTTCTGTATGGAATGTTTTAACAGAGAAATTTTGTGCAGAAGTTTTATATGGAAATCAACCACATACAATTTTTAAATAAACCCCATTACAGAATTTTCTGTGCAGAAAATGTTTTTTCCCCATTGGAATTAATATTTCTGCACTGAAATATTTTTTCCATTCCAAAAAATACTGTTTTCTGTAATGATATTTTATGTGCAAAATAACCACGTATGGGTTTTGTGCAGAATAGGTCCCAAACTGTGAAGATTATCATCAATCTAGGTTTCTCATTGTCTAGGTATCTCACCATCCCCAAAAACATTTTTTTCAGCTATTTGGGAAAAATATTTATTTCTTTTTTTAAAAAAAGTTTTTATTTGGGAAAAATATTTATTTCTAAACCAATAATGAATCCTTTCCGTCTGCTTGATATTATAGAAGACTTCCTAATGGTGATGATCTCCTTTGTTTTTAATTGATCTTTGCCTGCCCCCAACAAAGTGACAAAGCCAAGGAGTATAGGAACTTTCACATCAACCCCCTATTTTTTCCTCTTCTCTCTCTGATTAACATGGGTGACTTTCCTGACATTGGAAGTTCTGTGACTGTAGCTACAGAAATAAAAAAATTACAAAGGCAAGAATGACTGTCTAACAAGAAACTCAAAGGAACGTAATAGTGTATAGCAATAATAATCTATTCACCATATACAGCATACATATAATTTCTCATACATATAACATATCACATCAATGAGGTAACTGTCCGCTAAAGTCTATCAAATAGTATAATTTGACCCATACAATAACCTGCATCCAGACGTGAAATTTTGGATAATAAGTCAATAGACCAGAGTCGAATCTGAAGGACGTAAATTCAGTGGAAACACAGTACAGTCAGGTCCTGCATCCAAGAAATAAGTGGAAGGAGACGTAATATTTGTAATCCACAGTAGCGGTGGTGCCAAAAGCCACTGATGGTATTGCAATGATTCAAACACAAGGAGCCATTAGATCCGCGGTAAGGATGTAAAAGCAGGTGTCCACATGATGCAAACAAACAATCATTCCAGGCCAACGAGGCAGTAGGTACCCGCCCGTTTCGACCACACGGGTCTTTTTCAAGGCCAATTATGATGTGGAGAAATCTGTGCAGATATCCAATGCATGGTAAAATGAAGCAGCATATAACGAATATAATCTACAGGAAAATATAATAACAATAATAACAATCACATACATGTCTACTTAAGTGTAGTTCCAACTAAGCAGCTACAAAACGATACTCAATATTCATGCATACATAACTGTTGGTAAATGTGGGCATACAATGATATGAACTGTATTGTATAAATGCATATATATAAACTTATATAAATAGAGCAATACAATAATAATTTGAAGTGCATTAAATTCAATCAAGAGTATATTTACCCAAGCTTAAGGAAATGGTGAGCTCATAAGCAAGGAGAACATAATGGCAAAAGCATCAAGGAGGAGTAATGGGAGGTACTTATACAACCATTACTTAAGGTGCACAGGTGAGATTCACATTAATAACGCATTAATTCCTAATTTTTCATTGAGGCCAAAGGGAATTTCGGTTTTGAAATTGATGATGTAATGAGTTTCAGCCCTAATGAGAGCTTTGTTGATATCACCATGTGGAGAGGTGGAAACCTTTTTAATCCCGAAAAACTGCAAGGAGTCCGGGCCATGGGCGAATGTTTTACAATGCAGATACAATGGCGAATCTTCTGACAGCTGGTGAATGCGAGATCAATGTTCACTGAATCTAATTTTTAATAATCTTTTCATTTCGGCATTATAAAGGAGACCACAGGGGCACCTGAGGCCATATATGAGACATTCAGAATTGCATGTAAAGAATTTTGTGTAGCAGCTTCCCCTTGTTGTATTTGACTTAAAAGAATGACTGTCTAGCAGGTTGAGAATGGAGTAGTGTGAACACTACGGCAGAATCCAGGGCTGGTTTGAAGCAGCCATGCTTTGGCCCAGTCCTGGATTTTATAGTCCATGTAGATGGGCCCTAGGACATGGAACAATTGTTTCCAATTGTAGGAAAAGAGATCCCACTTAAGCATTAGAAAATGCTTCCTGGTGGTAGAAGCTGTTCAACAGTAGAATATTCTGCATTAGAGTGTGGTGCCATCTTCTTCTCTGGAGATTTATAAGTAGAAGCTGGATGGCCATCTCTCAGTGTGTTAATTGGGAATAAGACCCAGGGATGTTTGCAATGAAATAAGAAAACTGCAAAAGGAAATCCAATTTTTCTCATCTTCAACAACTTTCCTTATACTGTATTGACCTTTTCCGTCCACTGAACCTTGGTGCCAGTCATAATTGGAAAAACCTTGAGTGGTGACTGAAGAAGAGTTGGCCAGTTCAACCTCTGGAGAGTCTGCAAATGCTGCTGCAAAGCAGCCTGTAGCAGCAATGTCCAGAATCATGCAGGGAAAAAGTATTTTCAAGTCAGCATTATAACCCCAAGTTTCCTCTGCTAAATTTGGCTGAAAGGGACAAGACCTGAAATTCAGAGCCAAGTTCTAGGATTTGGGACATCCTTCCCTCAGCACAATTAATCTCTAATTCCACCTATCCACCCACTTACAATCTAAGTTTTGAAAAACAACAACACAAAGCTCTATAATATTTTGGAAGCCATTGCTATTAAAAATAGGACAAACTATATACAGGGAACATTTCTCTCAATAGTTTCAGTGTTTAAAATTGTCAACAAAATTGCTTCAAACACTCTCTCTTCATGCCTAAAGTTATTTAGACACCGGGAATGTGGCACAGCTGGCTGGGAGTCAGCTGCATAAGATCTCTACTGACAAGAAGGTCATGAGTTTGAGGCCTGCCCAGGTCGGGGTAAGCTCTCGACCAATTGTGTAGCTCATTGTATGTCTATATATGTTGTGTGTCTATGGCATTGAATGTTTGCCTGTATGTGTGCATTGTGATCCACCCTGAGTCCCCTGCAGGGTGAGAAGGGCGGAATATAAATGATGTAAATAAATAAATAAATTTAACACTGTTACTTTCAAACAAAACAAGATACTATGAGAATAATTAATTGACCTGGGTAAAAATAGGTGTCTTCCAGTAGATACTCGATAATGGTACCTCCCTTGAGTATGAAAACAAAAAGCAACAAAATATCTGAGGATACCAAATATTAGAACTCCTTTAAATTTGTTTTGTAATAAAACAGAAAGCAGTAAGGTGAAGAAAATGATTGGTGAATTATCATTTATAATTCAGCATGGTACACATTGTAGTACCTGCCAGCATGTATAACTAGCAAAAGATGGTAAGACAGCGTGGGGAGGCTATAAAGAACTCATTGTGCTATATGAATAGGTAATCGCGCAATTCTGTAAATTCCTACTTATTTCCAAGTCCTATCAAGTGCTTGGGACTTATTCCTATTCTATCAAAGCATGTAATGTTTGCAAGCTTTATTGTGACTAGACACAACAACAGTGGGCTGTAAGTTAATTAATCAGATTGATCATCTCCTCAAGCATGATCTACGCTGAATTGTGCTGAAACTTTAAGGAAGATCCCAGTTGACTTTGGAGTGATTTGAAGGATCTTTCCTTTATTTCTTCTAATCTATTTTAATAATAATAATAATAATAAAATAAAACTTTATACCCCGCCACCATCTCCCCAATAACACATGAAGCCAAGCCCAATAACACATAATAAGACAACACAGTAAATAAAAATAGTACAATCAATATAACTTACAAATAAGCAAAAACTACACATGGCCGGGCCAGATGTGACATATTAAAAATTTTAAAATAAATAACACTGGATGGGAACAGACGTAAAATGTGTGTAACAGGAAGGTTTTGGGTGGATAATGTGGAGCAGTCAATCCAACAGATAGTTAAAGTGCTTCTGAGGACATTATGCAAAAAGTTTATCAGGGCAGGGCATTATTTACTTTATTCGGGGAAGGCACATTGGAACAGTCGTGTTTTCAGGCTCCTCCTAAAAACTGCCAATGTGGGAGCTTGTCTGATGTCCTTGGGGAGTGGGTTCCAGAGTTGAGGGGCCACTACAGAGAAGACCCTCTCCCTCGTCACCACCAATCGCACCTGCGAAGGGGGCAGGAGTGAGAGTAGGGCCTCTCCAGACTGATCAAAGAGATCGCCTGGGCTCGTAGACAGAAATGCGGTCACGCAGGTAGGCAGGTCCAAACCATTCAGGGCTTTGTAGGTAAGAACCTGCTCCTTGAATTGGGACCGGAAGATGAACGGCAGCCAATGGAGCTCCTTAAACAGGGGGGTTGACCACTCCCTGTAGGATGCTCCAGTTAGTAATCTGGCTGCCGCCCGTTGGACGAATTGAAACTTCCGTGCCATCTTCAAGGGCAGCCCCACGTAGAGTGCATTACAGTAGTCCAATCTGGAGGTGACTAAGGCATGGACCACCATGGCCAGATCCGACTTCGTGAGGTACGGTCACAACTTGCGCACGAGCCACCGCCGACACCTGAGCTTCAAACGTTAACGATGAATCTAGGAGGATACCCAAGCTGCAGACCTGTGACTTAGAGGGAGTGCAACCCCATCAAGCACAGGTTGCCACCCTATGCCCCGATCCGGCTTACAATCGACCAGGAGGACCTCTGTCTTGTTAGGACTGATCTTCAGCTTATTCATCCTCATCCAGACAGTCACAGCAGCCAAACACTCATCCAGTATCCGAGGGGTTTCCTTGGAATTAGGTGGAAAGGTGTAGTAAAGTTGGGTGTCATCTGCATAATCTGATTTAGTTTAGGATTCACCCATATTATACACACATCTAAATTACAAATATACTTTATGTGTGCAAAAGCAGTTTGCCAGCTAAAATCCTTCCTATTACCTGTATATAAACAGAGAACCAGTTATACTTCAGCAGGTATGATAAAACATTTGTACATCTCTATGCAGCGGTAGAAAATTGTATGCCAAAATGCTTAACAGCGAGACACAGCAAATAGAACCCTAAGCCTCTGCAGATATATTGCTAGCAAGCCATCAATCATATCCATATGATGTATACTGCTCATGAAAGTTAGCACTTAAGGCTAGCTCAAATACATCTAGTTGTGCCTGGGCCTTCCAGAATCATGGAAGATGCAGTTTCCCATTTACGTGGGGGTAACTTCAGCATCATAACATACAATTACACAAAAGGCAAAGATTGGGCTCTCTGCAGCATTGACATGTCAGGACTTATTCACGGCTTTTTAATGTGGACTCTGCCTTAGTGCTTGAATTAATTACAAATCATGATGAACTTTAAAAAATAGAATTAATTACAGAGCAAATCTAGAAGGTTCCACCCATCTCAGCCGTGTATACATGCCCTTCATCATCATACTTGTAATCATAATACATGCTTTTGTCCTAGTAGTTGCCAATTGAGAGTAAAGATCAACATCTGGCCACTGTGTGCGGTCCTTAAGTGTAACACCTCCATCCATCTCTTCACTCAGAACAACGAAGGACACTATTTGAAGTAGTCCTTAATTAAATAAATTTGATCTTACGATTAGAATTTTTTTGTGTGTGTGTGTGTGTGTGTGTGTGTATGTATGTGTATATATATGGTTTTCCTCTATTATACTTACAGTATGAGAGTAGAAAACTGGTGCACTAGGGGAAAAATGATTTCACTTGTTTGCAGTGACTACTGATGCAATGAAATACCAAGGGAAATTCTGGGAATGTGGCGCAGCTGGCTAAGTGTCAGCTGCATAAGATCTCTCTGACCAGTAGGTCATGAGTTTGAGGCCTGCCTGGGTCGAGGTGGGTGCTCGACCTTTAAGTGTAGCCTGCTGTCGACCTTTGCAGCCCAAAAGACAGTTGCATCTGTCAAGTAAGAGATAAAGGTACCACAGTAAGTGGGGAGGCAAATTTTGACTGAATTATGAGGCCATTAAAGAACTCCAGAAACACTGAGGAATGCGGAAGGAACAACAAGGGACACTGGGAACACTGAGAGATGAGGGGTGCATCAGCTCCCCCTAGTGGCCAGAGTTAGCCTCTGTTTGTTTATATGTGTATTTGTGAAATAGCAGGAATTGTCTGCTAAAGTATGTGTATCTGTAATCCGCTCTGAGTCCCCTTCTGGGTGAGAAGAGCAGAATATAAATAAAGTAAAGTAAAGTAAATAAATAAATAAATAAATTCTCTTTGCTATGTGGGGCTCTCCTGAATGTACATGTTCTTATCAGCCCTTAAAAGTAATTCCATTACCAGTTCTGTTTTTAATGTTTTTAAAATGCCATTAACATTGTACTTTTTGCAAGAGAGGCAAAATATAAAATTAATTAACATTTTACATGAAGGTTCTTAATGTGGGAGACCACAGGGGATCCATGGGGCAGTGGGGAAAATCATGGGGCAGCGGGGTGAATCCATTGCCCAGTGCTCCACATCACCCACTTGCCTATTACACACTGGAAAGCGTATCTTTCAGGCATGCTCCTGTACTGTCCCAATAATTTCTAATCGGAACACGGGTAGTCTCCTGTGTTCATAATTCCTCTCCGTAGAATACTTCATCACTTCATGCAGCCATTACAGAGCCTCATCATGTGATTGGATCTGGTGGACTCTGTGCTGGTTGCATCAGTGAAGTTCTAGGATGGGTAATTTTACTAATGTGTTGAGATCCACTATCTCAGACAGATTAGGGTTGGGGGGGGGGAGCAGCCATATTAGTTATTTAGGGAGAATAATGAAGGGCCTACCTAAAGCTCTAACTATGTTTGAAACTATACATAACCATATTCTAAATAATACAAAAATTCAATTTTCTAGAGTATATCAGATATTACAAGAGGTTAAATGGGAGAACTCTAAAGGAACAAGTCTGGTTTGGGAATCAGATTTGAGAATTTAAAAAAAGATGAAAATAAATGGAACTCTATTTGGGAGAGCCTACCTTACAAATTAGCTCAAATTAGAGAGAGTACATCAAAAACTACCCATAAGTGGTATTAGTATCCACTCACATTACAAAGTATTAATAATGAAGTATCAAAATTATGCTGGAGAGAATGTGGAGCATTAGGAGACTAGAATCATATGTGGCTACCACCTCCAAAGTTATTTGGAGTGGGGGAAGCCATCTGCCTCTAAACTGGGTCTTTAAAGACCCGGTTTAGAGGCAGATGCCCCCCCCCCCCATGCCAGAACCGCTTCTGGCGTGGGGGAAGGTATCTGCCTCTACACCGGGTGTTTAAAGACCCAGTTTAGAGGCAGATGCCTTCCTCCCCCTGCACCAGAACCGCTTCTGGTGTGCGGGAAGGCATCTGCTTCTAAACCGGGTCTTTAAACACCCGGTTTAGAGGCAGATGCCTTCCCTCCGCATCAGAATCGCTTTTGGCACGGGGGAAGGCATCTGCCTCTAAACTGGGTCTTTAAACACCCGGTGTAGAGGCAGATGCCTTCCCTCCGCATCAGAAGCAGTTTTGAGCAGGGGAAGGCATCCACCTGCAAACTGGGTTTTTAACCCAGTTTGGAGGCGGTCAGCCATTAATGAAGCCATTCCGAAATTTCGGAATTAATATGAAGCCATTTCAATTTTTTTCCAGAAAATTTCAGAATTCATTCAGATTTGAAGCGCCAGTGTCTCCTACATCCGAAACGAGTTTTGAACCAATTTTTTTTGTGGATCAGCATGGCCTACTAGTTAGGAGTAACCATAGAGTAGGCCAATGTTCAAATTATATACAATATACACCTTGGCTGATGTCTTGCATCTGAACCTGCTTTCCCTACTGGTCTTGAGGAAGGCAGCACACCCAGTGAAAAGATACAAAATCTCTGGTTGTGTAGTGTTTGGGGAAACTGTATCCAAGCATCAGATGACTACATACCTTTCAAAATTTGAGGGATGAAAACACCTTTGGGTCACCCTTCCTGATTCAGGGAGGGTTATGCTGTTGAATATTTATGCATTGACGATATTGGACGCTTTATTTGATGTTATTTACGCCTTGAGAAAGCCTGATATGGTGAAACGGTTTTTTGTGGTCATGATCCGAGCACTCGCATGCCGTCGGCTTTTCCTCATTCTTTCCGTATCTGGAGATGCCTATTTGTGATCTCTGAGCGTCCACATTTTGCAACCTTCTTCCTTTTCCATTTGGAATATACTGTACGTCTGTATTACTTGCTTCTCCACCCTATGGATATTTGATATATGAACTACATGGACCTCCCTTCTGATAACCACATCTCCGTTTCCTAACTGGGACCTATTATGGACCGCGGGATTTAATCCGGATCATACTGGACATTTGACTTTCACCCATAACACCATGTTATTTTGTTAGATATGTGGTTTATGTTGGAACACTCATCAGAAGTGTTTGGTTGAGGATTGGGTATGTGATTTATGAATATTTTGTGGATTAATATATAATATATACACATTTGTTTATATATATATATTATGCAGTGTGGACTTTTTTTAGATCTTCTTACACAGCTGTGTGTTTGTAGCTCCCTCTCCATTGCCATATAATTCAGTTTCTGAATTCAGATTATCTGATTTGCATTGGATTATATGGCAGCATAGACGCGTATAATCCAGTTCAAAGCGGATATTCTGGATTCAGAAACTGAATTGTATGGCAGTATAGATCCAACCTGAGTCTACAGAGATAATGGAGTGCAAACCAGTTTTGCAATTTGAATTGGGTTTGTAGCAGCAGTTGAAGTAAACTGGGGACAAAGAGGGAGGAGGAGAGAGAAAGAGCTGGAAAAGCAGGATGACAGGATTAATTAGAACTGTCTTTGGCAAATCAAGCCGTTGAAAGGTATGTGGCGGGCGTTTTGCTGCTGGGCAATTAAATGACATTCTATGGATTCTAAATCTGAATGGATCAAAGAAAACTGCCATACTTTCTCATTGCCCAGTTACAAAACCAATGCTGCTAGCTTAAGTATTTGTTCAAGTATCAGACTAGGATTCTGGAAGACTTGATGTACATTTGTACTCAGCAGGGCCGGTTCGTCCATTAGGCGGACAACGCAGGCGCGTAGGGCGACGTCACCGGGGAGGGGCGACGTCACCCGGGAGGGGCGCCGCCGCGCCGGCTCCCTATCACTCGCGATGTCCACGCCGCGTTGCCTCGCCGCCACGCCAGCCAGGCCTCCATGGCCAGCCCGCAGCCGCCGCGGCGCACGCCGCGCCTTTGTTAGGCAGCCCGGGGCACTCCGGCCGCGCTTCCGCATGTGCGGAGCTTTTTGCGCATGCGTGAAAAGGTCCGCGCATGCGTACTGGCTCCCACTTTGGAGCCAGTGCGCACACAGATTGGCGCATGCGCACTGGGGGGCGCAAATTTTTTCCCCGCGTACTCCCTGGGAACAGCTTGGTCCACCCCTGGTACTCAGCCATGGAAGCCCACTGGGAAATCTTGGGTGAACAATGTCAGCCTCCAAGAAAGGCAATGACAAACTTTCTCAGAACAGATTTTGCCAAGACAACTCCATGATAGGTTTTTCTAAGTCAGAATTGACTTGAAGGTACATCACAGCAAGACTATAATACCCAATTTAGGGACGTTCTTTTTCGCTTTAAAATAGTTTTTTTTGTAGTTTGTGGTTGTTGTTTTTTCTCATTTCAGGCACTTTTTATGGTCAGTTGCACCACTAGGATTGGTGTCCTCCTGTACAAGAGCACACCACATTATTTTCACGAAAATAACAAAATATTTGACAAAAGCAGTGACTACATAAAGCAGCAGCAACAAAAACAACTGCATGTAATTATCATGATTGCAGATAAAACCATGTGATTAGAAGTGTGATTATAATTGGACATTAAGAGGTTCAAATAGCAAATTAGATTGGAATGTTGCCATTGTAGATATACTGATACCATTATGGTTATATCTAAATACAGGCATATTTTTAAATTAAAAAATCTTATATAGATAGTCATTTTGGTATAAAAACCTTTTACAATAGCATCTGGTATGGTTCGCACCCCCATCCCCAGATCCCCAGTTTATAATAAATATAGGCATTAAAATAAAATTTTAATTTAATACACTTACAAAAGTTATGAAGGAAGGTTTAAGATAGATAGCTTTTATCAGAATGTGTATAATGTGCTGGTTCTAGGGACAATAAGTTATGCAAGTACTGATTTTTTAAAAAAATCTACCTAGGACCTGACAAAATGAAGTATTTTTTCTAATATAGGGTATTTACATGATCGTTATCACTTGTACGCATTACTCATTGCTGTAAATTAGTCAGAAACTTTGAAAATAACACCTGGGAGAGTGTTTCTCCATCAGACTTGTTTAACCTTTTATTTTTTTTTCCAGTGTCAGAGTGGAATTTATGATGTGGAAAGACTTGGAGCACCTGGCCTGTGATTTTTATCAAGTTCATAAGCAACGCCCTGGAGGCGTTTGGTGTGGAGAACAGTTACAACAAGAGCTGCCATTCATTAAAGGAGGGGGGTGTGGTGTACAAGATAGAGAGCGGTAAGGTTCAATTCAAAAGACACCTTTTTTCAAAAGTCATTTTGACAAACTGAGTGCTTAATGTGTTAACTGCATTTTTTGTTGGACACTTCCAATATCTCCTCTGGGTCTGAAGGCATCTACAACGTACCCGTTTCTCATCACTGTAACAGCTCAATCTTATAGATCAGTTGAAGCTGCAAGTGCACAGGTTGTGACATGCTTTGCTGCAGCTATGATTGCCCTCAGGTCTCATTCTGAATCTGAGAACTGACTTCGGGAAGGTATAATCCATGGATTTCCCATACTATGGTGGGTATCATCACCAGTCTCTGCAACTTCTGTGGGTAGATGTCTGAATGAAATTCAGATGAGGGTTAGTTCATAGTGGACTGTACATAAGAGCTGATTCCCCCATTGGTAGATTCTCCCAGACAAAGTCTTGTGGAGCATGGAATGGATACAGCTGAATGTGCCACATAAGTTGTTCTGTACCCTCAGAGGCGGCTCAACGCACTCGGTGGTGTAGGCGGCCACCAAGAGTGCCAGATCCGGAGGAGTGCACCGCTGGCGGCTGGAAACTCCACCTCCGCGCCGGCTGGAAACTCTGCCTCTGCACCTGTGCGTGGGAGCCCAAGGCGTTGAAAACCACGAGGCTGCTGAAAGTAGGCAGGCCATAGTCATGGAAAGGGGCTAGGGAGGCTGGAAATGCAGGGCAGGTGAGCGAAGCCCTTACTTGGCTTGGGATTGGCCAAGAGTGCAGAGCGCACTCCGCCCATTGGCTGGGACCACTCCTCTCCCTTTCCCGGTGGTGACGGGTTTTCCAACTTGGTCCTGCTTCCAGGCTCTGCCGCCTCACTGAGAGTGTGCTGCTGACGCTGCTGCCTGGGGTGGAAGCGAGGCATGATGTATCCGGGGCTATTGCGCGTGTGGTGAGCGCTGCTGTTGCTGGCACTGCCCAGGGGCTGGGGGTCCAGGCTCTTCCCATTCGGCTCAGAGCACGGCGACGCCTCCCCGCCCCTTGACCTCCATGCCCTGCTGTGCTTCTACGGCTCCCGCATGGAGACCCTCTTTGTAAAGAGGCAGGGAGAGAGAGAGGGAGGGGGCTGCTCTGGGGAGAGGAATTGTATTTATATTCACTAATTATTACTGTTTATTAGGTTATTACTTTCATTATAAATTATTTATATTTATTAGGTTATGATTTATCTTATTATTTATTATTATTAGTTTTACAATTATTGGGGGGGAAATGAGATGGGGGGCACCAAAATAATGCTCGCCTACCACTTAAAATTACTTAGGGCCGCCTCTGTGTACCCTTCTGCTATTTTGATGCTTCCAGTTGATGTGGCATATGCCATTCAGTTTATAATTCAGCCATGAGCCGTAGCGTGTAGAGAAATCAAATAGTAATACTACAATATGCATACGTTGTCTGTGAACCAAACAGTGGAGCGAAGAATCTGTCCCTCTTGACAGTTGCTTGCTAGCCATTTACCATTTAAACAGGTTGAACTGAAATAATTATCTACAAACATACAAACTTTGATATTTTCTCCCATTTTCCTTTTCAACATTCAGTGCAAAATCTTCAGCTTGACATTTGAATTCGCATTTGAATTCGAAATCTTACCTCACATGTGTGTTTAAACTTCTTGGCACGTCTGGATTGTTTTGCTTTGATATGTATTAAACTATCAACTCATTGATGTCAAATATGATAATGCCATAGTAAGTGATTTGTCATATGTTTTCAGATACTTATAGCTCTCCATGTCAGCAATGAAATAGCGCCAAATACTAACATTATTACATGTTAACCATCAAACATTATGAAAAATTAAATAGGACTACATGCCAGTTCTGAACAGTCAAACATTAAAGAAAGAAATGAAATATTACACTCAGATCTGTGTGAACATGGAAAAACAATCCCTGGACTATTTTCTTAGAATGTGGCCCAGAAACTGGCAAAAAAAATTAGCATTCAGTAATATATGTTTACTGTGTCTATCAGTGTCTCTTTACTATAGCAGTGGTGTTCTGCCATCCTTCGGGTTATTTTCTGGCCTACAACTCACTTCAAGGAAAGTCAGCATACCCAAAGAAGAGTTATTAGGCAACTTTAATCTAAATGGCATATGGCATCCCATAGGGCACCATTCTATCTCACGGCTTTTTAACATTTACATTAAACTACTGGGAGAGATGCCTTCCAAAATAGCTCTAGATGAGAATAGAGAGTCTCCTATGAATGAATGTCTAATGGGTTGGAGCAGGCATGTAGCCAGGGGGGGCTAAGGGGGCTTCAGCCCCCCCCCCCGAAATTTTCAGGGTGGTCCGCGAAAAGGCCTTACTGGTACATTATTTAAACTGTTACGTTTATTCATATCATGATCTGATCACCATGCTCATTATATCCCACATTAATGGGGTTATTGGGATAACAATACAAAAGGTTTGCTAGGGTAGACCCTCTTCCACCCAGTCTCAGCCCCCCCCGAACCAAACTCAGCCACCCCCGAAACAAAATCCTGGCTACGGCCCTGGGTTGGAGAAGGAAATGCAAATTGAACCTGAATCCAGACAAAACAGAGGTGCTTGCCATTAAGGGGCCTACCCTAGGGATGGAGTGTGTCAACCAATTCTGGGCGGGTTATACTTCCGCTGAAAGACTGTGTTTGCAGCTTGGGAGTGTTTCTGGATTCTTCTCTCCAAATGTCAACCAAATTTCATGTGACAGGAATGCTTATTATCAGATTTGGTATGTATGCTAACTGTGTCCCTTCCTAGAATCTGAGGACCTGAAGATGGTAGTGCACTCACTGGTAACTTCAAGGTTAAACTTCTGCAATCCACTTTGGGCTCTCTCTACATCAAGTTCAGAAACTCCAATTAGTTCGAAACACAGCAGCCAGATTGGTCACAGGAATATCCAGGAGTGATCATATTACCTCTATACTAAAATTACTCCATTGGTTGCCAATTAATTTCTGTACAAAGTACAAAATGTTTGGGGGGGGGGTTACCTTAAAAGCCTTACATGATTTGGGTCCAGGCTACCTACAAGATTGCCTTCTTCCATACAATCCAACCAGTATGCTCAGGTCCTCTGGGGGACATCTTTTCCATAGGCCTGGGTAGGTTTCTTAATTCAGAATAAATTCGGATCAAATTCCTTTTTGAAGCAATTTCGAAGTGATTTGGGAAGCTGGAAATATCCTTGCCATTTTGAAGCTTTTTCCTCCATTTCTCTTACAAATCAGTAAGTGAGTCGGAAATTATTCAGCTTTTCAAACCAGTGTGGATGGATTCCCTTCGTTTCCTTTCCCTCCCGCGTCAGACCTGGGGCGAGAGCCATGTTTAACCCAGTTTGGATGTGGATGTCCTCCTCTCCTGCGTCAGACCTGGGGTGAGAGCCATGCTTAACCCAGTTTGGATGCGGCTCTCACCCCAGATCTGACGCGGGAGGGAAGGAAGGAAGGACATCCGCATCCAAACTGTTTGGATGTGGATGTCCTTCTCTCCCGGTTTGAACCTGGGGCGGAGGACATCCGCAAATTGTTAACCCAGCCCTTTGGATGACCTGGGCTCACCCCAGGTTTGACCCCAGGTCTGACACGGGAGGGAAGGAAGGAAGGACATCCGCATTCAAATTGTTTGGATGCGGATTTCCTTCTCTCCCGCGTCAGACCTGGGGCGAGAGCCGTGTTTAACCCAGTTTGGATGCGTGTCTCACCCCAGGTCTGACACGGGAGGGAAGGAAGGAAGGACATCCACATCCAAACTGTATGGATGCTGATGTCCTTCTCTCCCACGTCAGACCTGGGGCGAGAGCCATGTTTAACCCAGTTTGGATGCGTGTCTCACCCCAGGTCTGACACAGGAAGGAAGGACATCCGCATCCAAACTGGGTTTAAAATTCTGTTTAACCCAGTTTGGATGCGGATTTCCTTCTCTCCCGCTTCAGTCCTGGGCGAGAGCCGTGTTTAACTCAGTTTGTATGTGAATTCCCCCCCCCCTCTAGAATAAAACAACTACTTTCAAAGTAAAGACCACCCAATGAAACAGAAAATAACACATTTAAACCATTAACAAATGAATCAGAAGTCTCTGAAGTTTTGAACAGTCTTGAACTTTTTCTTTTCTGTGAAAATTGAAATTGACTTTAGATCCAAACCACCAGTGCCCCCTACATCCGAAACGTGTTTTGAACCATTTTTTGGATCAAACAGGCCTACTGTTCCAACCAGTCAGAACTCGACTAGCCACTGTCACCCAGAGGACCTTTTCATTGGTCATCCCAAGTAGGTGGCATGAACTGCTGAAAGAGATCTGACCGTTAGATCAGATGTTGGAATTTAAGACACAATTGAAGAACCATATCTTCTGGCGATCAATTTAATTTTAATCTGAATTTCATCAGGGGATTTTAACTTGTATTTTAACTGTGTATCTTCCTGTATGTCTTTTAATAGTGTTTTATCTCTTGTTTTAATGGGTGTTGTATCCCACCTTGAGCCCCAGGGGGAGGTGGGTAATAAAATTATTATTATTATTCCATTGTTGATGGATACCTTTCAATTTGTACAGTCTAAGGATGTAGATAGGATCCTTGGACAAATGAGAGCTACCACATGTATTCTAGATCCTTGCCTTTTCTGGCCAGAGGGGAACTGGCAGATTGGGTAAAGGTGGTGGTCCGTGCTTCCTTAGAACAAGGCAAAGTTCCAACTTGCCTAAAAAAGGAAGTTGTGAGACCTCTATTTTAAAAAGTCATCCCCGAACCCCTCCACAATCAGCCAGTATCCAACCTTCTCTTTTTGAGCAAGGTTTTGGAGTGTGCAGTGTTCTCCCAACTCCAGGGATTTCTGGATGAAAGAAGATTATTTAGATCCATTTCAATTTGGTTCCAGGCCTGGCTATGGAACAGAGATGTCTATGGTCGCCTTGGTGGATGACCTTCACAGAGAGCTAGACGGGAGCAGTATGTTTCTGTTGGTTCTCCTGGACCTCTCAGTGGCTTTCGATACCATTGACCATGATAACTTTCTTGGCCATCTCACTGAGATGGGACTGGGATGCACTGTATTACAGTGGCTCTGGTCCTTCCTGTAGGGCTGTACCCAGAATGTGGTGCTGGGAAACTTCTGTTTGAACCCTTGGCTGTTGACTTGTGGGGTTTCTTAGGGTTCCATTTTGTTCCCCATGCTGTTTAACATATACATGAAACCGCTGGGAGAGGTCATCCAGAGTTTTGGAGTGCATTTTATATGCAGATGACGCCCAACTCTGCTACTCCTTTCCACCTAAAGCCAAGGAAGCTGCCCTGACCCTAAACCAGTGCTTGTCATCAGTAATGGACAGGATGAGGGCAAACAAACTGAAACTTAAACCATGGTGATACATGCCTTAGTTACATCGCGTCTGGATGTAACACGCTCTATGAGGGGCTGCCTCTGAAGAATGCTCCAAAACGTTCAGCTCATTGGGCTCATTGGGCTGGCTGCAGGGAGCAGACACCCCCCCCCCCCCGGGGTTGCAGCAGCTCCACTGGCTGCCAGTCTGTTTCCGGGCACAATTTAAAGCCCTTGATGGTTCAGCTCCAGGCTATTTGGTCAACTGGATCCCCTTGTATGAATCTGCCCAGGCCCTGAAATCTTCAGGAGAGGCCCTTCTCTCGGCCCCACCTGCATCTCAAGCCCAATTTGTGGGAATGAGAGAGTGGGCCTTCCTTCTTGGTGGCCCACTCCACTTTGGAACGCCCTGCTCATGGAAGCCAGAATTGCCCCCTTCCTGCTGTCCTTCTGGCAGCGGGTGAAAACCTTTCCCTTCAGACAGGCTTTTAAAGATGAAGGCTTTTATGATCAATTCAGTTTGGAAGTTACAACTAGTCCAACGGGCAGCAGCCAGACTACTAACTGGAGCTACATACAGGGAGCATACCAACCCCCTGTTGTGTCAGCTCCACTGGCTGCTGGTCCAATTCCGGGCTCAATTCAAAGTGCTGGTTTTGACCTTTAAAGCTCTATACGGTTCTGGCCCAGCTTATTTGTCCAAACGCATCTGCCGCTACGTCCCACCTCGTACTTTAAGATCATCCGGGGAGGCCCTGCTCTTGCTCCCGTCAGCTTCTCAGGTGCGGCTGGTGGGGACGAGGGAGAGGGCCTTCTCGGTGGTGGCTCCTCGTCTGTGGAATGCGCTGCCTAGTGACATACGATCAATTCCATCCCTCCTGACATTTAGGAAAAAAGTGAAGGCTTGGATGTGGGACCAGGCGTTCGCATAGTAGCACAGGACAGCACTTTAGACTAGTTTTTAATGGAAAGCTGGTGAATAGGGCTCAATGCTTTTACGGACAGAACACTGTTTTACATAGGTGAATACATAGGCTGTATGAATGTAATTGTATTTTAATGTATATTAGTGTCAATGTTTGAGGGCCTTTATACTGTTTTTATACTGTGTTGTTATGAGGGCATTGAATTGTGCCTTTTGGAAGCAGCTCTGAGTCCCCCTCCGGGTGTTGAGGAGAGCGGGGTAAACTGCCGAAAATAAATAAATAAATAATAAATAATTCAGGGGTGCTGTGGTTTTAGCTTTGAATATGAATAAAATGTTTGGTTTTAATTGCGAATCTTTTCATATTGTTTATATTTAATTGTTTTAATATTTGAATAAAATGTTTGGTTTTTTTATTTAAGCCACTTTGATCTTTTTCATATTGTTTATATTTAATTGTTTTAATATTTGTATATTTAAAATGCTGTACTAATGTGTTTTTTTTAATGTTAAGCCACTTTGAATTCGCTTCAGGTGAGTTCCCTTCAAATAAAGCGGGGTATTATTATTATTTGTCATGGAAAAAAACATGGCTGCTAACTTCTGCTCTACTGTGATGACCAATATTAACTTAGTTCAAGACTATATAGATGCCCTAAATTTTTTTTAATATAGTTTCTCTTTGTTCAGAAACCTGTCAGGGATTTAAAACCCACTCAGTATTTTATTTGGCTCCAAATGAGAAAATGTTGTGGTCTGAGCCTGAAATGTGACCAACAGGATTCTCAAAACTTTCTTCAGGAAATAAAAGTACAATACAGCCCCATATCCATGGGGGATTGCTAGACTTTCCATGGAACTGTTCCGCTGTGGATAATAGTGAACCAATTTGAAACGAATGACTTCTGGCAGAAGCATATCACAGAAATGTGCTAAATGGCCAATAAATGTATAGAGAGAAATGGCATGGCCTGACTCAGGGGAGCTCTTTCTTCCCAGAAGCCCCCCTTGGTTGGTGGGAAAGTTTCCCGCTGACTGGCCGGATGGGCAATGACCAACTGACCACGCCTCTCCTTCCTCCCAGGCAGCCCATTTAAGGCTGCCCCATGCACCCTGGCAGGCGTTTTGCCTGAACCAGCTGACCCATCCGGTTTGCGCTTGGTTTACGGTTAGCTTGTTTTGTTAGCATGTCCTGGTCAACCATTGCTTTGTTGATTGTTATGGTGCTATCTGTCACAACTCCTTGTTGGCGTGGGCATGGGCCCTGGATCTGGCCTGGTATCCCCCCTTAGGGGAAGGGGGGAACACCTGTTGGTCTCAGGGGTGCCGAGTTATGTTGGCCCGGTATTGTGCCGGCGGCACCCTGGGCATGTTTATCAGTATCGGACAGCAGTAGGCTACCCAATCTTGATCCAGGACCCATACATGGCTGCCAGGCATGTTATCTAGTAGCCCCGAAATTCTCAGGGTGGTCCACAGGCCTTACTGGTACATTATTTAAACTGTTATGTTTATTCATATCATGATCTGATCACCATGCTCATTATATCCCACATTAATGGGGTTATTGGGATAACAATACAAAAGATTTGACCCTTCCACCCAGTCTCAGCCCCGGAACCAAACTCAGCCCCCTCCGAAACAAAAAATCCTGGCTACGGCCCTGATGGCTGCCAACCCTTTTGTTCCTGTTATCAATAAACGAGTTGTGGCCAATGTTTATCCCCCCCAAAAACCCTTGTGTGTGTGTGTTCTTCCTTGGATTTGGCTGGGGGAGGTGTATTGCCCATGCACAATCAACAACTAGCTAGCATTTCTAGGTCCTCTGATATAATTCTGTTATTAACTTCCAATGAAAGCATTCAATAGAATCAGAGTGGAGGATCTACAAAATGCCTAGAGAGAACCTTTTTTCAGACATGGATAAGTAAAACCACAGGTACTAGTTCTGCATATATGGAAGTTGAACTGTAATAAGATAATTTAACCACTAAGAGTAACATGAAGCAAGGTGTCACGCCCCAGGCAGATTTCCACAGCAAACCAGAGCAACCTCATGTTATGGTCAAGAATTCAACCCGGTTTGGCAACCGCTCAGGGCCGCAAACTTTGGCGGATCCTCAAATGGCTCCAGAGAGGCGCGACCCTATGGCTTCCCAGGGCAATGGGAATGCTGGTCACCACGAAACGTCAGATCTCCCTCCAGGCTCAGATCTTCAAAGCACCGGTATTCACACTTCCAAACTTACATACCAAAGGAGCGCCGATAAGGTGCTAAAGGAAAGCGACCCTTCCGTTCCCGTGAGAACACTCCGGTGTAGTCCCCGCCTTTTGGGTCATGCTGGTCGAAACCTATAAAGGTCCGGTCCGGACTCCGCTCGGAACCTCGAGTCAACATTTCATTCACCTTGCCATGCTCATGGAACCTCGTCCGGACCAGTGGGTCCCTTCTGTCTTTGGACTCTAAGTTTTACCAAGAAACCTTTGAATCTCTTCGCTGTTGTTGGTTTGCCAAGGGTCCAATCAAGCCTAGGTTTTAACACAAGGTCTTCCATTTGAACCTAGCTTTATAACTTTGGTCTGGCTGGATACATCAAGCATTATCTGTTTGATGTATTATCAGCCCTTACAACTGATTTCAGGAGCTGGAAAATACACATTTGTGATTAGGGTTGCCATATGTCCCTTATTCTAAGGGACGTCCCTTATTTTGGCCCTAAAATCTGTGTCCCTTATTTTCAGGCCCTGTCCCTTATTTTTGACTAGCAGGACAGGACTGGGCGGGGTTGACCAGAGGAAGGTGCGCGCTGTGGTTTCCACGGCAATGCCTGCCCGGGGATTCCAACTCGCAGGGCAGCCTGCGTCCCCGTTGGAAGGAAGAGGCGATACAGGACTTTTTCAAAGTACAGTAGACTAATTAACCGTTACCCAAGGGGAATAAGAACATAAGAACATAAGAAGAGCCATGCTGAATCGGGCCTCAGCCCATCTAGTCCAGCATTCTGTGTCACACAGTGGCCCACCAGTTGTACACAGGGATCTCTAGCAGAAAGGAGGGCAAAACCCTCACCTGCTCCCGACCCCCCACAACCAGTACCCGGGGAAAATCCTGCCTGCCTCCATCAACACAGAGGTGGCACTTGGATGTCCATTTCAGTAGCTACTGATTCCCTTGGTATCCATGAATCTGTCTAATCCTGCCTTGAAGCTGTCCAGGCTGACCGCTGTCACAACCTCCTCTGGAAGTGAGTTCCATAACCCAATGACCCTCTGGGTGAAGAAATATTTCCCTTTATTAGTCCTAACTTTCCTACCTTGGAGCTTTAGGGAGTGCCCCCTAGTCCTAGTGTTGTGTGACAGAGAAATTGGGTCATGTTGGATAAAGATAGTTTCTGGTTGCTTGAGAGTTACTCTTAAAATAGGCCTAGCTGTGCATCCCAATACTATACAATGCTGTGTATCCCATACTATACTATACCATTAACTATTGACATAATAATCATGAAGATGTGCTGTCTTATAAAATTTATTTTATTTTAATGTTTAGACAGTGCACTTTTAAAGTCAGCAAAGTCAAGGACTAAATACAGATGGAGAAAATTAGGTAGTTCTAATGTTTTTCCTGCATGACAAAGCATGCCAAAACATACCATGTACTGTTAAGAGGGTATAAGTCAGCTTCTTTTGTGAGTTTCAATCATTATCTTATTCTGTTAATAAATATTCTGTTAATTTCTACCTAATGTTTGAGTTTCAAGATTTTAATGAAGTGTCCCTTATTTTTGTGAAAAATCCCGTAAATGTCCCTTATTTCTTATATCAAAAAATGGCAACCCTATTTGTGATCTAGATCTGGATCTGACCATGACTGCAGGCACTACAGCCCTTTTCTGGCCTCAGCAGGTTTCGGTCTGCTCTAGCCATGTGGGGTTTATTTTGCAGCCCACTCCTGGCAAGTCAACATACATTTGCAATTGAGATGAATTACCTTATGCAGGTATGCAGTCTTTGTTGTTTTAATTATGGGAGAGGTTGCTCACTGCAAGAAATTTCCCTATCTTGTCTGATTTTCAGTAGCTCGAGGGCAAGCAAGTACTCGGTGGTTCCTATTTGATTTTTGTTTTGGTAAAATATTTACTTTTGAATCCATTCCGAATCTAAGCCATTTATTTAAGTCTCAAGGGATTGAAAGGCTATTGAAAAATGGATGCATGCATGACTGAAATATATTTAAAGATAGATTCTTGGCATGGATTTCATTTATACTTTGGTTGCCCATATTGCATATGGTCGTAAATCTGCTTTCGTTCTGAGTTGGCAAATGCTGTGCTCTAGCTCCAGATTGCATTTAAATGGCTGGTTCTTTGCCTCATTAAGCAATCATGATGACAATTGGCCATTCTCATTGGCAATTAAGCTTCCCATGTTGAGGAATTGGAGAGTTGGGGTAGAGCAGCCAATACCACATTTTTTCAGTTGGGTACAAGAATTAAAGCCTACATGGACCAAACTGCATCTGAGGATGTTCTTTCTCAGTGACTCTTCCTTCCACTTCCTCTGTTCTCTCACTAGTTAATGTCAATCACTATCCATTCACAGATAAGCACAATCAAACTACAAAACTTCTTAAGGCTACAATCTTACACTCTGGGACAGAAATTGTTGTGTTACGGATACTGTTTGGTTACAACTTTCAGCAGCTGTAACCAACAAAGCCCATGGTAAAAAAGAGAAAAGAACGGCAGTTGTGGTTCAAAAATAGCTGAAGAAATTGCACGGCTCCCATTTCCCCTGTATACACCACCGTGAAATTGCCTTTCATTTATACACTCACACACACACACACACACACACACAGATCAATTGAAATCAGTTAAACTCTTTTAATCTCTTCTCTATATATAATAAAGCGGAAAGTTTGTATGTATGTATGTTTGTATGTGGCAGCATTCTGAATGGCTGCCACTTTCACAGGCCACAGCGACCAGCGTGGGTGATGGACCTGCACCAAACTTGGCACACATAACCCCCCCCCCCCTAACCCCATTTACGTCTTGGTGTGGTTTGGGGGAGATGGACCACGGATTATGGGATTTGTAGTACTTTCAAACACTTTGGTTCCCACGGACCACTGAGGCCACCAAAATGGACCATTACAGACCACACTTGGCACACACAGCCTCCATGACCCACTCTACGTCCTGGTGCAGTTCGCAGGAGAGTGGACCATGGATGATGGGACTTGAAGTACCTACACTCACTTCCCAAGGCCGCTGCGACCCTCATCCAATGACTGATCAAGACCAAAGTTGGCACACATAACCCCCCTGACCCACACTACGTCCTGGTGCAGTTTTGTGTGAGATGGACCACGGATGATGGGACTTGAAGTACCTTCACTCACTTCCTCAAAACAATGCAACCGTCATCCATTCACCAATACAGACCAAACTTGCCACACACAGCCCCCATGACTCACTCTACATCCTGCTGCAGGTTGGAGGAGGGTGGACCACAGATGATGGGACTTGCAATACCTTCAGTAATTTCATGATACCACTGCAACTCCCAATACTGATGGATCAAGACCAAACTTGGCAGACAGAGCCCCCATGACCCACTCTACATCCTGCTACACTTCTCAAATGATCCGGGCACCGCCGGTTCCCCAAGCTAGTATATTTATAACAAAGAAAATGTGTGTACGTGTAAAAGAACCACAAATTAAGCTTGGGCTCAAGTCAGTTTGAACAAAAATGATTTGTAATATTATATGGTCCGTTTCATATAATTTCTGAAAACAGAAAGGGTAGGAGGGAACTGAAAAGATCAGCAAAACAGATTAGGAGAGCTGAATTTTATTGGCTACTGGAGAGGATAGAGTTAAGTCTGCAATATACCTGAGCCAGGGGTCTGCTGTGGGGTTCCTGGAGAAGATGGGATTATTCCAGTGTCTTTTCCTCCCTCCCCAGCAGCAGCGTTCATCTATTTCTCTTTGGAAAGTTTCCTAGGCCCCTCCTCCAGAGAGGGCCCTGCTGGAAACTCACTTTCTCAGCAGCACTTGCATGGGGCGGGCATTGAAAAGTCTCTGAGTTCCTCTCGGAGCATGATGGGAGTTGAAGTTTCTCTGTGTGCATGTTTCTCAACCAATAAAAAGCCTGGTTGTGCCCATGCTTTGATTGACTGAGGATGAACACAAATGGCAACTACAGTTCCCAGAACTTTGTACTTGTTCTCAGGCCCGGATTACCCATAAGGCCACTGTAGGCCATGGTCTCGGGTGGCACTTTTGGGGGGGCAGCAGATCCAGACCCCCCCAAAAATTCCAAAAAAATCCCCCAATTGTTTTTTAAAAATCAATTTTTTTAAAAGGGCACATGCGCGGCCGCCCCCTCCCTTTGCTCTGCTCCCCTCGGCTCTGCTTTAAGAGGGAGGGAGGATCGGCTCCACCCCTGACTCCGCCCTTCCTCGCCTCCGGCTCCTCCCCCGGCTCCACCCCCGCCTCCTCACCGGCGCAGAGCCGATCCTCCCTCCCTCCTAAAGCTGGCCTGAAAAGGGTGATTTCTTTCAGCCGCTTCTCAGGCCGGCATGGTGGCTGAGGGAGGGAGGGAGGAGCAGCTGTGGGGAGGCCCCGCATCGGCTCTGGGGGTGGGGCTTTCCTTCCTCCTCCTCCTCGTGCTGGCGAGGAGGCAGGGGCGGGGAGGGGTGGAGCCAGGGGCGGGGAAAGGCGGAGCCGGGGTGGACAGGGGCGGAGGCAGACCCTTTGGCCTTGGGCGGCAAAAGGGCCTGATCCGGGCCTGCTTGTTGTATTGTAATTGTATGTCAACCGGCAGGGATTGTCTGCCGTATGTGTAATGTAATCCGCTCTGAGTCCCCTTCGGGGTGAGAAGAGCGGAATATAAATAAAGTGTATTATTATTATTATTATTCTCTTGCAGATTCTCTCTTTTTTAAAAGTTATGGTTAAAATTTAAAATAATTCTAAAAAATCAGTAGATTGGTGAATTGTTTTGAAACTTGGCAGGCCTGCAGTTGTAAATAATGTCTAAAACTAATGTAGGTTTCATGCAGATAGGCCTTAAAAAATGGAAGATTGAGCCTTTACATTTTCCCATTGTAACCAATGGGCCAAATCTTTGCCAAATGAAAATGACAACACCTCTCCCAATTCGAGTAACTTCCTGGTAAACAGAATGAGGGCTTAGCCAAAAATGGAACCCTAAACAGCATGCCTTTTAGGAAAATTGCACACCTCTGCCACAAATAAGCACAGACAAAATACACAGTTATTATCTATATCAGGGGTGCTCACACTTTTTCAGCATGCGAGCTACTTAAAAAACAACCAAGTCAAAATGATCTACCTACCCACTACTCAGAGAGCCATAAAAGCAAAATATTTTGAAATGTATTTCAGTGAGAGCCATATAATATATTTTAAGACTGAATTCAACTAAACGTGAGTATAATAAGCCCCTGAATTTATTCATAATAATAATGATGATAATATTCATTCAGCCTCTGCTACTAATAATAATAGTATCAACAACAACAACAGGTTCCTAGAGTAGGAGGAGACCTCCAAGGGCCATCCAGTCCAACCTCCTTCTGCCATAAGGGAAAAACACAATCAAAGCATTCCTCACAGATGGCCATTCAGCCTCTGATAATAATAATAATAACAACAATGGGTTCCTAGAATAAAAGGAGACTTCCAAGGGTCATCCAGTCCAACCTCCTTCTGCACCTGGGCGGCGTCGGGAGCCTGCGAGGCGGGACTGAGCCTTCCTCCCGCCCTGCCCGCGATCTACCAGGATCTACCTAATGAGCACCCCTGGTCTATATCATGCTATTATTTCATATAAATATAGCACATAAACAATGAATCGGTTGGGCCCCATCTATACTTCCATATAAAATCCAGATTATCTGCTTTGGGCTGGATTATATGGCATTGCAGACTTAGATAATCCAGTTCAAAGCAGATAAAGTTGATTATCTGCTTTGATAATCTGGATTATATGACAGTGTAAAAGAGGTAACCCACACAAACACATATACACCCAGTGCAATGCTTCGTATGACTAATTCAGAAATAAGTCCTATTTTCTTCAATAAAACTCATGTTCAGGTAAGTGGGTTGCAGCCTTAAGGTCTTTTAAAATATGATTGAGCTCACTGAATAAGACTTGAGTTTTCTGAGTAAAATTACAATGACTTTAAACTTTTTAAAAATTTTGACTGGAGGGCCTCCAAAAGTATTGTTGTACAAAGCACCATCAAGGTACTAGATCAGGGGTGCTCAGAATGGTGATCGGGATCACCAGAGTGATCTTTGGGCCTCATCCTGGTGATCTTCAGGCCCCTGACCAGGTTTTTTGCAGTTTGTCCTCTTCACGCGCCCCTGCATGCTGCAAAGCAGTCCTCCGTTGTTGCTCCTCCCTGCTTGTGCGCCGCCTCCAAAAGCTCCAGAGTCCAAGAGGCAGAATGGGCCCCCCTCTTTTGGATTCCTCCTCCTCCCTCCATCCTTCTCCAGCCACTCAGAGTCATAGGAGACCAAAGGGGGCGGGCCTGGATGACGCGTTGCATGGCTGGCCCAAGCATGCGCAGAAGCGCCCATTCTGCCTCTCGGACTTCTCGTGAGCTCTTGGAGGCAGCAAGCATGCTGGCGGCGTGGAAATAGGAGCAATGACGGAGGAGGAGAAGGACGCTTTGGGGTCATTTCCTTACCGCATCTCAAAGGTCGGTCTTTTTACTTTGGGGTGGGTGCTTGATTGTTCTGTGGCATGTCTCTTTGTTTATTTTTAATGTTTAAAAATGGCCTTTTTGCTCCAAAGCCTCTCTGCTTGCTTTGTTCCTTGAGAAATATATGTTGGGGAATATGGCAGTGTGGGAGAAATGGGGTGGTTGGATTTTTTTGCATGCCCCTTTGTTTACCTTGCAGTTCAACAGCCCTTGCAGTTCAAAAGCCTCTCTTCTTACTTTCTGGCTGATAATATGTGTGGTAATATGGCAGTGTGGGAGAAATGGGGTGGTTGGATGTATTTTTATGCTCTGTTTTATATTGTTGTTATTAAATTGAAATGTTGATGTTTTATAACTTCATTTTATGTAAACTGCCCCGAGCCTGCTGGAAGGAGCGGCACATAAAAATGAATAATGAATATAAATAAATAAATAAATAAATAAGAAAATAGTTATACGTTTTACATTTCTGGGCAGGTGATCTTTGGGACTTGGTTTTTTAATCAGTAGCTCCCATGCTGAAAAAGTGTGAGCACCCCTGTACTAGATGGATAAGTTCCACAATCATTTTTACATTGGGTGGAGAGTCCATAAAATCCCCTTGGGTGTGGGGACACTATTAGGTCAGTGTGAAAATAATCATGAGCTAGGGAGGCTGAGTTTTTAAAAATTAGAGTCCAGTTTACTTTAGATCTGGTTTTTTGAATGGAAAACATCACGTTGCATGGTAGAAAAATACTTAAATATACAATGCACACACACACATTTCTATGGGTATGAGTGACTAATCTGGATAATGTAAGAAAGATGGGTTTCTGCGACTGATAAATCAAGACATTTTGTTTTCTTTCCATCTGTCCTCTGTGTGAGGCTGCCCATATGAACCATTCTGCTTCATGAAACCCCCATAGGGATGACATTCATATCACAGGCAGAACTGTGGCCATACATCACTCTGGTGCCTCGGCTAATTTTGAAATAACCATGGCAGGTGCACTTTTCTTAAAGATTACTTTGAGCCATAGCCTGGGAAATAAGGGATGATATTCTTTCCTGACCGGCATTATTCATATTCGTCAGTGTTCTTCTGAGAGCTTACTATAGGCTAAATATCACCTGAATTTCAATTCAATATTTTGACATACAACCTGCAATAGTTATCAGCAGCTTTCTTTGAGATGTTGCTCTGTGACTGGGGCATAAAATAAAATGAATGGCATCCAGGCAATTCTCAATCAAGCCAATGTTTTTCTTTGGTGTCCAAGTTTATTTGTTTCCTTGTCTCCTAAAACCTGAAGGCTCCAGCTGAGTGTGTGTGTCTGTGTGTGTATGCATGATCACTAGGCATGGTTTCGAATCCAAAAATGGCGATTCTAAAATCAAGGGGGGGGGGGATTTTTTTTGATTAGTAAAAGAAAGACTTACAAAAAATTTCCCAAAAATTTCTAAAATGTAACTTAAGTACTAACGAAATTCGTTAGTAATTCGTATGCCAGAGCATGCGCATTCCAGATGGTTTTGGCCTACAACTCCCAGAAATCCTAACAGCTGGTAAATTGGCTGGAATTTCTGGGAGTTGTAGGCCAAAACTTGAATAAACCACACTGAATTCTAGATGGGACTCTCCAAATAGGAAGGAGGGAGGGAAGGAGGAAGGGAGGGGGGTATTCTATTCTTGGAAGCAGCAAAAGAAAGGAGGAGCCCCCTCGCTCCTCGCTGCCTCTCTCTCACCCCGATCCTGAGGGAGTGAGGGCCCAAGTTGCCCAGGCTGAGAGGAAAAGGAAGAGGCCTGAGACTGTGAGGAATGGTGGGAGTTGAAGTCCAAAACACGTACCTGGAGGGCTGAAGCTGGCCCCTGCGATGGGGCATGGCAGCAGAGCAACAGGGAAGAGAAGCATCTGAGAGAGCGCAGGGAGAGAGAGGAGGAGAAGCGCGCGCATGTGTGTGTGTGAAGCTGGCCCCTGCGATGGAGCATGGCAGCAGAGCAACGGGGAAGAGAAGGGGGAAGCGTGGAGGACTACACTTTCCAGAATGCATTGCCTACCTAGCAGCAGCGTCACTTCCAGTTCCCCATAGAAATGCGGGAAAAAGAAGAAGCTGAATGAAGGCGGGAAGGAAATGAGGGGGAGAAGACAGGGAGAAGTGAGTACGTAGTACAATAATTAAGAATTTATTACGATCATAACGCAAATTGTTGGCCTCAAGGACCGTCAAAGGAAGTCTACTTCCAGGATCGCGGCAGCGATCCGTAAAAGCTCAAAAGTCCCATTACATACGAATCTCTTACGAATCCTTTTAATTTCCGTTTCATTTTTCTCATGCCTAATGATCACACACAGAGAGACATCATAAGCTTACAATTCAAGAAGAAACACAGCAAGAAGAAAAAGTCTATGTAAATAAGATAAGATTTCGCTATGTTTGAAATAAGGATGGCCCTGAATCAGACCTGCACAACCTGTGGCCCTCCAGGTGTTACAAACTCCCAGAGTTACTGTACATTGGACAAGCTGGCTAAGGCTTCTGGAAGTTGGAGGCCCAAACACATGGATGGCCACAGGTTTTGCAGGCCCGGAAAAGCTAAATGTTAAAGCTAACGCATGTTGATGCCTCTCCACGTGGAGAGGAGGAGGGGAGGGCATCCACTCCCCCCCCTCCTCGCCACCTGGTAAGGCACCAACACATGTTAAAGCTAACGCGCATTGGTGCCTTTCCAGGTGGTGGTGAGGAGGGGAGGGCATCCACTCCCCCCCCCCACCTGGTAAGGCACCAACACATGTTAAAGCTAACGCGCATTGGTGCCTTTCCAGGTGGTGGTGAGGAGGGGAGGGCATCCACTCCCCCCCCCCCTCGCCACCTGGTATGGCACCAACACATGTTAAAGCTAACGCGGATTGGTGCCTTTCCAGGTGGTGGTGAGGAGGGGAGGGCATCCACTCCCCCCTCGCCACCTGGTATGGCACCAACACATGTTAAAGCTAACGCGGATTGGTGCCTTTCCAGGTGGTGGTGAGGAGGGGAGGGCATCCACTCCCCCCCCCTCGCCACCTGGTAAGGCACCAACACATGTTAAAGCTAACGCGCATTGGTGCCTTTCCAGGTGGTGGTGAGGAGGGGAGGGCATCCACTCCCCCCCATCCTCGCCACCTGGTAAGGCACCAACACATGTTAAAGCTAACGCGCATTGGTGCCTTTCCAGGTGGTGGTGAGGAGGGGAGGGCATCCACCCGGTAAGGCACCAATGCGCGTTAAAGCTAACGCCGCTGAGGAGGAGGTGGCAGGGGGTGAGGGCCAGGAAGCAGAAGCAGAGGGAAGACCTGGGCTGTTAAACTTAGTTTGGGCAGGTTTTCGCGCATTGCACATGCGCGTCCGCTATTAACAAATTACTAACGAATTTCGTTAGCTTTTACGAATTTTTTTTGACATTTTCACAGAAAATTTCGGAACTTCACCAGATACGAAACGCCAGCGCCCCCTACATCCGCAGCGAGTTTTGAACCATGTTTTTTCTTGATCAACCAGGCCTAGTGAATACGTTTGCAATGATATCACATTAGTTTTTGGGAGGATTTATCAATGGACAGGAGCTCACAGATGCAGATATTCCATGCCACTACTACCCAAAATATTGATACAAACCTATACATGAAGAATTCGATTGCTCCCCTCCCCTTTTGGATTGTTATCAATAACCCCATGTGCTGTGGAGGAGTGAAGCAGTTGCTCCCAACACATGCTTTTAATAGTATCCTCCTCCTTTTCTTTTGCGGCATCCAGATAATATCTTCTGATTCATTTAGGAATATAGAATTCTAAGTTCTGGATTATGAATTGCACCAAAGTGTGTGAATTCAGATGCACTTCTCTCACCTTAGGTTGGTCTTGGCTGTGTTGGGCTGAATCCCTCACATTTACAGGTGGAATTGCATTGTAGCGCATGACACAGACAGATGACATATTTATTAGCTTGTCAAGGCCTCCCCTGTTTATGGAAGACTCACCCAGCTAAAGAAAACAGTCTGCTTCCCATTGGCTAATTGAGATGCCCCCCCATTGAGAGCCTCAGCAAAGTGCTTGATGAGGCATAAAATGATGATTAATTAATTTACTGCACAGTTGATCATCAAACTGAGAGGTTTATGATGCTCACAGCGGTCAGCAGCATCTCTTCAACATACAACAGCATGAGCAGCCTTTGCTCTGTCCTGCTGCTGTCTTTGCTATGACCTGAGCTGGGATACTTTAGCTCAGAGATGGAGAAGGAGCTGCAGCGAAGAATGGAAAAAGAAAAAGTTTCAAGAGAAAGGCTTCAGACAGCGCTTGAGTAGCACACCGTGCATTTTGAATGCTTCTGGGTTAGAGCCAAATATTCTCCACAAATAGTCTCTGCCAGTCTTAATGCTGAATATATCCTCAGTACGTTTTTAAATCATTCATGTTCACAATTGATTCCATCAAGATTGGGACAAGACCTTTGGTTGCCTGCGGTAAAGGACAAAATGGCATCTGATCCCCAATACATGCACAGAAGCAGATTTGGTAATCAGTTTAGTTATTGTTCTGCCCCTTTGCTGTAGATCTCCAGGTGGAGAACAGTCGTTGAAGGCAACTCAAAATAATTCTTTAAAAATCGAAACCAGTGTTTCCCAACCAGTGTGCCGGGGCACACTAGTGTGCCGTGAGCGATCAGAAGGTGTGCCATGAGAAATTGGAACCTCCAGGAAAGGGGGAGGAGAGTCTAGTGTGTTGAAGTAGAAACCTACCTCGATAAAGGCACAAAATTACAAACACCCTCCCTCCCCACCCGTTGTCTGCTTGGTCTCTCCCTCTCCATACATTGGGAAGGTCCGCCTCACTTTCCCCAAGTAGAGACCTCCTCTTGCCTCCCCCCCCCCCGGGCCTAATGCCGGATGGTTCAGTCCAGCACCGGCCCCGCCTTTCCCTCCTCCTCCTCCCCAGTGTGCGCAAAACTGCTCTCGGCCTCTCTACAGTTCCCTGCCCACCGCCGCCTTTCTTCCTGCCTGCTTCGACAGCCCCGAGATGCCCACCCGGGCCACCCCACTGACCCCCCGAGGAGCTGCGCAGGTGATGAGTGAGGCTTCTGCTCCCCATGACCCCAATTCAAGCCTGGCGGGGAGCGAGGGGGCAACCTAAGTGAGAGGGAGACTGCTGGTCTTCTGAGGCCCCCCCTCCAGAAACTGTAACTCCCAAATGTCGAGGTCTATTTTCCCCAGACTCCATTTGTGTTCACATTTGAGCATATTGAGTATTCATGCCAAGTTTGGTCCTGATCCAACATTGTTTCAGTCCACAGTGCTCTCTGGATATAGGTGAACTACAACTCCAAAACCCAAGGTCAATGCCCACCAAAGTCTTATAGCATTTTCTCTTGGTTATGGGAGTTCTGTGTGGGAAGTTTGTGTCTTTCTGCCATTCCTGCCAGGATATCTATGATGTGTTCATCGAAACAGGCCCAGGTTTCACACTGAGTGTATAAATACATTAAAAACATATTAACTATATGTATTACTGCGTTAGAGTGTCATTTTGGTTGGTGGTGTGCCCTAGGATTTTGGAAATGTAAAAAGTGTGCCGTGGCGCAAAAAAGGTTGGGAAACACTGATCTAAACAATGTAAAACAATACACCATAATTAAACAGATTGGGCGGAAAGAAGGTTAAACCCACAGCGTCTTATGAGAATCATGCTATGCTTCGTGGGAACCAAAAGCTGGGGTAAAGATCTTTTAATCTGACAACAAATGAGGCCAATGCCACCCAGGCTTCCAAGGTGAGGGCACTCCACTTCACAATGATTTTTGTGTCTTTATTGTTGGTCCTCCATCACATTAAGGGAAGTAGGCTTGATTTTTGTGTAAAAGTATGTATGTGCACCGTGTTATATAGAATAGCATAATCATAATAACAGACCCTTGGCCATTGACCTGTGGGGTCCCGCAAGGGTCTATTCTGTCCCTTATGCTATTTAACATCTACGTGAAACCGCTGCCTGAGGTCATCCGGAGTTTTGGAGTACAGTGCCATCTCTACGCAGATGACACCCAATACCACTACTCTTTTCCACCAGATTCCAAGGAAGCCCCTCGAATACTGGACCAGTGCCTGGCTGCTGTGACGATCTGGATGAGGAGGAAAAAACTGAGGATCAATCCCGATAAGACAGAGGTCCTCCAAGTCAGTCATTCATCTGACAGGGGTATTGGGTGGCAACCTGTGCTGGACGGGGTTACATTCCCCCTGAAGTCACAGGTCCGCAGTTTGGGGGTCCTCCTGGATTCAGTGCTGACACTTGATGCTCAGATGTCGCCAGTGGCCGGAAGGGCCTTCACACAGTTAAAACTCGTGCGTCAACTGCGACCATGCCTTGCAAAGTCTGACTTGACCATGGTGGTCCACGCTTTGGTTACCTCTAGACTGGATTACTGCAATGCATTCTACATGGGGCTACCCTTGAAGACGGCCCGGAAACTTCAACTTGTCCAGCGATTAGCAGCCAGATTAATAACTGGGGAAAGTTACAGGGAGCGGTCAACCCCTGCAACTTGCCCCATTAATAACTGGGGCAAGTTACAGGGAGCAGTCAACTAGCTGCCATTTATTTTCCAGTCAGGTGATCACCTATAAAGCCCTAAAT
The DNA here is from genome assembly GCA_030556195.1 of Anolis apletophallus. Classification (NCBI taxonomy): domain Eukaryota; kingdom Metazoa; phylum Chordata; class Lepidosauria; order Squamata; family Anolidae; genus Anolis; species Anolis apletophallus. The sequence goes on from JARBWK010000007.1 coordinate 18,774,608, forward strand.
GTTTCGGGACCCGCCTACCTTTGTGACCGGATCTCCCTCCATGAACCAGCTCGAACCCTCCGCTCCTCAGGGGAGGCCTCCTGTCACCCCTGCCAGTCTCACAGACCCGTTTGGTGGACACAAGGGAGAGGGCCTTCTCCTCTGTGGGCCCCTGACTCTGGAATTCCTTGCCCGGAGAGATTAGGAAGGCCTCCGCTTTGGAAACCTTTAAAAAACACCTGAAAACCTGGCTTTTCCGCTGTGCCTTTGGAGAGTAGTTATTTAATTTCTACCATTGTTCTCCTCAATGCCCCCATTCTTGACATCCATCCCCCCTCCCTCATAAAGGATGCCCCCCCCCCGCTTATCTCACCCTGAGTTTTTAACACTTTTTATGTGAGCCTGTGGCCCACCCTGCCTTTGTGATTTCAGATATCTAGTTGTATATTGGTTTTTAAAATATATATATATGTATCTATTTCTTATTGTGTTTATTGCTGATGTTTTGGATTTTATTTTACTGTAATTGTTGTTTGGGCTTGGCCTCATGTGAGCTGCCCCAAGTCCCCATTGGGTAGATGAGGGTGGGGTACAAGCAGGGGCGGTCTCACCTCTCCCGGGGGGGGTAGGCGCCTTATTTTTGTGCCCCCCCCGGCTGCTGGATGCTGCGGCGGCCCGCGCGGCGGTCACATGCAGCTGCGGGGCTGTGTCACGCACGCCTGTGCATGCGCGGTGACGTCACGTGCAGCTGCGCGAGTGCGTCTGGAGCGGCTGCACCATCGGCTGCGCCACCGGCGACGGAGGTGCAGGCAGCACTGGCTCCCGGGTAGGAGGCGCGGCAGAGGGGCGTGGCGGACAGCGTGGCGGCGCCCCTCCCAGGCAGCGACGCCCCTCCGAGGACCCATCGCCCTACGCGGCCGCTTACTCGGCGGAATGGCAAAGGCCGGCACTGGGTACAAGTAAAGTTTATTATTATTATTACCCCCCTACGAGGTTTGTTTGGTATTACAGTATGTACCCGTTTTGGCCTTCACCTGCAAGGGCCTTTGTTCTATTTTTTATCTATGTGGACTTCGGTGGGAAGGACTGTGTTTTGGCTCCAAAGATGACATCACCAAACTAACTCCTCCCCTTCCTGAGTTTACCTGAGAGGCGGGACTTCCTCTCTTCCCCCATTCCAGTGTAGCACATGGACACAGCAAGGTGAAAATCTGAGCCATGCTGCGACAAAGCATCTTAGTTCACTACAATTAGCCAATCTAAGCTTTTAGCCAAAGTTTACAAAGACAAAGGAAGGTCAGCCTTCACACAAAGACTGTAGATTTTGGGGACCAGAGGACTTTGTAGGCCAAAGGACCATTTGGAAGCAACAGGAAACCTGGGATCGCAGAACTGTACCATCACTCTGCAACCAAAGAGGCAAGTGATCCAACCTCCTTTGTCTAAAGGACTTTTCCTAGCAACCAACTAAGCATTTTGGGCCACCAGTATTTTCACTGGTAGTTATTCAATAAATCTTTGTTTGGTTCACTATTTTGAGTCTAGCACTCATTCTTAAAGATTTCCCAGGTCTCCCTGTACATGGGATGGCTTTTTCTCTACCTTCATGGCCCAAAGCTTGCATTTCCAACCTTTTAAAACCAATCACCCTGAAGACGAATGGAGTATTAAAACAATAGAGGACTTGAGACAAATAAACCAAAAAACATCCTGGTTCAACTATCATCAAACACATCAAATATATCAAAAAGATCGGGTACTAGGGTTCGCGGAGGGGAAAGATTACTGGGATAGAATAATAGAAAAGAAAGAAAAAACATCAGTTTAATATACAAATAACTGTTGAAATGGTCTACAGAAGAAGAGCAGGTGAAGGAATGCCATATAAAAATTGGGCAAAAGATCTGAAACACACAATACACTTACGACAATGGGAAGAAGTATGGGGGAAAAATTAAAGTACACCGCAGCAACAGACATCAGGGAAAATTGGCTGAAACTACAATACAGATGGCACTTATGCCCAGATAAGTTATCCAGATTCAATAAAAGCATTTCAAACAAGTGTTGGAAATGCAACAAGGAACCTGGAACATTCTTGCACCAATGGTGGGAGTGCAAAAAAATTAAAAAGTTTTGGCAGGCAATCCACAGGGAAACGCAAAAAATTATTAAAGCTAAATACAAACTAGACCCACAAACCTACTTACTTGGCTTCACTGTACGTAATCTAAGCAAAAACCAGGACAGAATGCTATTTTTACTAAATACAGGTGCCCGATTAACGCTGGGGAGAAAATGGAAGCAGAAGGACACCCCAGATGTGGAAGATTGGCTATGGAAAACCATGCACATTATTCAAATGGATATACTATCCCAGAAATTATATGAAAGGAAAGAGAAAACGGATTGGCCCGGCTTTAAGGAATATATGCAGAACAAAGGAATATGTTTTTTGATTAACGTAAATAAAATTTAACTATAATTATATAAAGATAACTTATTGTGCACTATAACTTTGATGGAGATATAGAATAAGATAGGGGATCCTATAACCAACTAATGTAATGATAACCTTGAGAGGATATTGGGAAGTCTTTTTATATGTATCACTGTACCCCCGCTTCCTCCTACCCCCTTCTGTTTCTTTCCCTACAGCCCCCATCACCCCAACCCCCTTTACATCCCCCCCCCTACCTCACTCTATGTCGTGGACAGATATTCTATCTTCTGTCACTGCACAAAACTCAATAAAGATATTACCAAAAAAAACCCAACCAATCACCCTGGCCTTGAAGGCAGAATTATTATTATTATTAGTAGTAGTAGTATCTTTTTAGAGAATATAAAATTATAATTTTGTATGGTCCTTGTTAATGTATTAAAATTAATGTGTTATACTCATATTGTTTAGTGTAACCCTTGAGGAAGACCAGCTTTCTCAATGGCTGAAACATGTTGGGCTTCTTAAAACAAACACAAGTGGGCGTCTATTAGCACATGGTTTAGTCTTCTAATTTGATTTTTTATGCATGCTTATCAGTTCTTTCTTTGGATTAAAGTGCACAAGATAGTCATGTGCCAAGAAAGACTCACAACAGAAACAACCAGAGAATTTCAGGGGGAAGCAGAATGCAGGCTGTCTCATTCTGAAAATTTTAGGGCTAGTCCTGAATTTCAGTATTTGATATTGGATAGTATTTGAGATTGCATAGTATTTGATAACTGGCAATGTCAACATATAATGGTATTGCCTTTCTGTCTATATTTGCCAAGCTGAGAATGTATTTGATAGGAAACAATGTCAACATATATCGTCCAACATGGAATTGGTTATATAGCTTTATTTGATGGATGCCGTACTTTAAGTGGCTAGTGATAGTCTTTAGTGCTTCGCATTTAGTGTTTGGCAGGGTTTGGTATATGGCATGGAGTGGTGTGTAGCAACATTTGACAATGTGGGAAGCTGTTGAGATTTCAGATTTCATATGCCAACAGAAATCTAAGAGGCTTGGCTTTCAAATTGTTATATAACACATCATATTCAAAATGTGAGCATTGAATGACTGCTTTAAAGACTTCTCATAGTGGTAAAAATAGGCATTTTGGCTCACTGGTTTGGACTGTAGGAACTGCCCAGTACCAGAGCTTGAAAGGCTTAAAAGAGATTACAACTGCCAAAATGTCTAAGCCAGCTTGCTCACTGTTCCAAAAAGTAACACTTGAAGCTCTTTGCAGAACCAGTTCAAATGGCATTGAAGGCGTCACAGTCAAGGGACTTTTAGTGATAGGAAGCCGATGAGGGCTAGTAAAGCAACTTTAAGGAAAGGTGAACAGTGACACTTTACTGATTCTTTTCTTTGTCAGGTTAAGTCCAAATAAGAATAGTACTCTTGGATTTCTTGAAATGTAGAATAACTTCACAGTGTGTGTGTGTGTGTGTGTGTGTGTGTATATACACACACACACACGCACACACACACACACACACACAGTATATATATTCGTATTTGTTCGCCGCCCCTCCCAATGGCTCAGGGCGGCTCACAGCATATCCATAAAACCATAACAGAAAACACAGCATATCCATAAAACCACAGCAAAACACACTAAAAGTTAAAACCGCAATTAAAACAGCAGATAGAAATCACAATAGGCCACATGTTAAAACAACTGCGGCGGCAGCACATAGTACAAGATGATGATATAAAAAGACTGCAAATTCATCCAACTCCGAAAGCCTGCTGAAATAACAGAGTCTTGCAGGCTTTCCTGAACGGGAGGAGGCTCTGGATGGCGTGAACATCGGCTAGCAATGCGTTCCAAAGCATTGGAGCCACGATCGAGAAAGCCTGGCGACGAGTTGCAGTTAGACGATAAGTCTTAGTGCTAGGAACGATCAGGAGGCTATGCTCTTCAGAGCGCAGAGATCTAGTGGGGTGATATGGGATGAGGCGGTTCCGCAGGTACACTGGCCCCAGACCATATAAGGCCTTAAAAGTCAAGACTAACACTTTGAAAGTAATCCGGCAGTCTACTGGAAGACAGTGCAGTTCGCGCAGCATTGGCGTGATGTGACAGCTTACCGAGACCCCTGTGAGGCTGCACCAGCTTAAGTTTCTGGATCAACGACAAAAGAAGGCCAATGTACAGAGCATTACAATATTCTAGCCTCAAGATGACCGTAGTTTGGACCACTGTGGCCAAGTCGGGATGGGACAAGTAGGGGGCCAGCTTCCTCACCTGGCAAAGATGGAAAAACGCCACCCTGCTGATGGTGGAGGCGTGAGCCTCCATCGACAGCAGAAGGTCCAAGGTTACCCCAAGGCTCTTAAGAGAAGATGACGGACGTAATGTCACGCCGTCCAGGGTCGGAAACTGAACATCCCCACAGCCCGGGCGACCTAGCCACAGGATCTCCGTCTTAGCCGGAATCACCTTCAACCTACTGGCTCACAGCCATCCAATAACGACCTCAAGGCAGTGATGGAAATTATCGGGTATGGATTCGAGCCTGCCCTCCAACCTCAGGATATATATATATATATATATATATATATATAGAGAGAGAGAGAGAGAGAGAGAGAGAGAGAGGAATAGTACTCTTGGATTTCTTGAAATGTAGAATAACTGCATATATATATATATATATATATATATATATATATATATATATTAGGCATGAGAAAAAAGTTATGAAAATTAAAAGAAATCGGAAGGGATTCGTATGTATAGGACTTTCAAGTTTATACGCATCGCAGTGGCAATCCCGGAAGTGGACTTTCTTTTTCACACTCCCTGGGCCCAAATTTTTGTTAGATTAATAAATATTTCGGATGCCCACCCAACAGGAAAATTTCCCCCTCCAAAATAGCTTTGCAGACATAATTCACAGTCAAATCGGGGCCTTTCCATGCTTGGAGCCTAATTAGAGTGAAAGGCCTCCTCCAGGAAGTGAAAAAGGAGCCGGAAATGATAGAGAGATCCAGATCGGGACTCCTAGAGGGGCTGGAGGACTGAGGAAAGAAGCGGTTTAAACACCCAGGAAGGGGGTTTAGATAGAAGGACAGAGCAGAAGGACATAAGAACTGCTGAGAGAAGGGCAGCAGGAGTGAAAAGAGCATGGAGAAGAGAAGGAAGAGTTCAGAATCAAGAAAAGCCATAGAGTTCAAATGGAGATTCCTAGAGTGCTATGGTAAAACTGAATGGGGAAAAGCTGGAGTGAGGAGAACTCTACAGATTAGCAAGGCCTGCACCAGAGGTGGGCAACTATTTTATTTAATAATATTAATAATAATATATCAATGCATTATATGTCCCTGCAAAGAAACCCTGTCATTTTATAATATTAATAATAATATTAATAATAATATATTAATGCATTATATCTCCCTGCAAGGAAACCAAGGGAAATGTTGCCCCTTGATTTGCCTGTGCTTAAAACAGTGTCAGTCCTGTTTCCCTGCTTTGCCTACTTTAGAACTACTAACGAATTTCGTTAGTAATTACGTTACATTTTAGAAATTTTTGGATTTTTTTTGTAAGTCTTTCTATTACTAATCAACCCCCCCCCCCCCCCCATTAGATTTTCTATTCCCTATTTTTGGGTTCTAAACCATGCCAAATATATATATATATATATATATATATATATATATATATATAGAGAGAGAGAGAGAGAGAGAGAGAGAGAGAGTTAAATTTCTAATAATAACAAGGTGCCCTGGCTGCCCTACAGTCTGGCTGCTGAGGAAGTGCTGCATTTTTAAAACATTTTAAACTGAAATTATATTTTATTTTTGTTGAGTTGTATATCTCATTTATATTTCATTTTTATTCAATTATAAAGCAAGAAGTTATAAAGCATTGCAAGCAGAACCCTTTTGGAGTCTATTATTATTAGTATTGCAGAGCTGACCTCAGCCTTTGCTGGTCTCTGTCCCACTGTCTCAGCCTCAATATTTGACTTTGAAAGCATTTTAATAATTAATTAATTTAGAGACTGGGTGGCCATCTGTCAGGAGAGTTCTGATGGTGCCCTTCTACCTGCACAAACTTGGGGCCCTCTGAACTCAGCACTTTTTTTTTTGCTCCCATGGTACTATTTTCATGATGTTATGTTTTATTATGATATGTTTCTATTTTGTTTTGTTTTTATTTTATTGCGTTACGTTTTAACTCCGTGCTCACTGGGCTTGTCTCTTTGTAAGCCACCCGAGTCCCTTCAGGGAGATGGAGGCAGGCTATAAAAATAAAGTTATTATTTTACTGACACAAAAACACAGTATGTCACAGCAAATATACATATGCTGAATTTTGTATCACAAAATCACAAGTCAAACACTTCCCAAGCATCTAGGACTGTGTGATGTATTTTTGAATGATACACACATCCAAGTAAGGTGGCCTTTTGCAGCTGACAGATCGTGATTTTGTCAATGTTTATTGTTTCCAAATGCTGGCTGAGATCTCTTGCCATGACACCCAGTGTGCCGATGACCACTGGGACCACCTGTACTGGTTTATGCCCAGAGCATTTGCAGTTTGATTTTGAAGTCCTGATAAAGTCTGAGTTTTCCCTCTTGTTTTCCCTCAATGCGACTGTCACCTGGAATGGCGACATCAATAATCCAAAGTTTTTTCTTTTCCACAATCGTGATGCCTGGTGTATTGTGTTCCAAAGCTTTGTCAGTCTGGATTCAAAAGTCCCACAGTATTTTTGTGTGTTCATTTTCCACGATTTTTGCAGGTTTATGATCCCACCAGTTCTTTACTACTGGCAGGTGGTACTTGTGATTGAGCCTTCAGCTACTACTACTAGTAGTATTGGGGAAGATACTGGCTCAATAGCATCAAGCAATAGTATGGACTGGGGTGTGGCTCTGGGTAATCAGGACTCTGCAGCTGGAAGGAAAAGGGCTGCTAGTGATTCTAGTGTGGAAGGATTAGAACAGAGGAAAAGAATTTGGCAAATACTTAGAGCACCTTTTAATTCAGACACTTTCCAGGGTTTTTCTGGGGAAGAAGAAATGGGTTCAGAGGAAAGTGATACGGAGTTAGATCCAACATTGGTGCAGGAAGTAAGGGATGTGTGTAACGAAGAATCTACTTCGGGCTCATTTTTTTGGGTTTGATAGTGATTTATTCTGGCCTTCTGGGGGTTCAGAAACAGAGTGGGACTCTTTAAGCACACAACAGCATTGGCAAGAGTGGAGACAAACACAGAGCACCGCAGCTGTAGGAAATACATCAGCTGGGGACTCTTCAGAAGACAGTGATGTGTAAGTGCTATATAAGAAATGAGCTTTGGGGGCTGCCCTTGCGGCGGTCAAAGAGTTGATGTCTGGTTCTTGTCTCTGACTATCTTGTGTTCCTGATATCTAGTACCTTGTTCCAGTTTTCCTGATACTCTTATCTGCCGTGTGTCCCAGAAGCGGGGCTTGGTCTCCGCTGAATTTACCTCCTGATTACCTCAGACGATGTAGCAACCCAGTTCTCTTTTGTGCCTGGGGGGCAGGGGGCAGCACCGGGGGTCCCACTTGCATTAGAACCAGCCGCAGCTGAGGAAGAAATGGAGGAAGGGGTTAATGAGCTAGCTGGGCCTTCCTCTCCCACAGAGAGCTTGGCCTGGGATGAAGGATGGCCGGATGGCTATGAGAACTGGGAAGGTCAGGCTGATCCTGAAAGTGCTGATAGCGATGATTGTTATGAGAAACCGGGTGGGTACGGATCACAGGAGAGAATTTGGGAAAACATGGGCGATGAGGCCATGGAAGCTGAAGGGGAGTTAGACTCTCATGAAGATAGTGAGCCAGGTGCTGGGAGGGAAGGTCGGAGCTTTGATAGGAGACGGAGCATCGACTCCAGCAGGAGGGATTGGCACCGCAGCCTAGAGCGCCAGAGAAGCGCAAGTTCACGTAGCACAGACTACCGCCGAAGCCTAGAGCGTCGGGGTCCCGCCGTGAGTTTAAGTATAGGATCCGTGGGATCGGATCCTCAGTAGCTCGGCCACTTCTAACCTAGCGAAGTGTAGCGAGCAAAGGACCACGGAGCCAAGTTGCGGCTCGTACCTTGCCAAGAAGTTTCTTGGGGCCTTGATTGAACTTTACCTTGTTCCTTGATCCACTTGGATTTGCGGAGCTTTGCCAAGTCTTTTGCCAAGACCTTTGCCTTTGGATTTTGCTACGGACTCTTTGCTTTTGGATAGAACTTTCTATCTCATGGACAATTGCCTCTTTATATGTTCTTTATTCTTCAATAAATAGTTAGCTGATTACTGTCTCTGTGTGTGTGATTAAGGGGCCGGCCGAGTCCTTGCATCGTGACAGACTATCTCCTTGTCATCTGGCTTTCTCTGGCTTTAGACTCCTGGACCGGTTTTGACTCTACTCTTCTGGACTCTCCCTACGTACATCGCAGACGGATGTCTACTGTTTGTTTTGGGCTGTTTTGTTTTTTTTCCCTGGGATTTTTGAGGGTTTTTAAAGCCAAGTTGGCTATTTTTTTGTTTGTCCTTTCTCCAGTGGTTGTTCAATAAACTTTTTGTTATCCCTTTTTACTCCTGGGCTTGGCTTCTTGGTCACTGCATCACAACAGTACTTGTGACATAAGTTCCAATGAATCATTTGGGCCACAGAGTTGTGCCTCCGTTTGTAGTCTGTCTGTGTGATTATTATTATTATTACTATTATTATTAATATTATTATTAGCCTTCACATGTTTCTAAGGCTGAAATAATGTGACCGCAAGAGTATTTGCAGCCAAGAGGGAATTTGGACTCTGGTACCAGTCATAGTGAAATGCTCAAACCACTACACCATGCTGGCTCACAGTGTAGAGTCACTGCTTACCACTAGTATAACTGAATTAAATGGTTGTTTGAATCTTAGTGTTTACTCCTCTGGGAAAGGCCAAACATACTTTCAGGGATTTGTGAGTGAGATCTTTAGCTATGATGACAGTGTCTGGCTAACATTCAGTGCCAATGATCCTGCAAAAGGACGGTAATCTCGCTTCTCTGGGTATAGAACAGGGCTGTCCAACTGGCGGCCCTGGGGCCGGATCCGGCCCCCCAGCCTGTTGGACACGGCCCCAGCTATGCCCCCAGCTGCCTTTTTTAAAAAAACCTTTTTTAAAAAAGGCGGCCGGGGAGGGGGAGGCGGGGCAGGCAGGAGGAAGAGAGCTAGCTCCTCCTCCCTGCACCGCCCCTCGTCCCTCTCTCCACGCCCGAAAAGGAGGAGTAGGCGGCGCCAAGGGCAGCGCATCACAGGCCTGGCGTGACGCGCTGCCCCTGGCGCCGCCTACTCCTTTTGGCGGCTCCTCCCTAGGAAGGCGGGGGCCGCCGAAAAGGAGGAGTAGGCAGCGCCAAGGGCAGCGCATCACGCCAGGGCTGTGACGCGCTGCCCTTGGCGCCGCCTTCTGCTCTCCCTCCTCCTCCTCTTTCCCGGGCGCCGGGCCTTTCCCGGGCGCCGCGGCTCGGGACAGCCGCGTGCCCGGAAAGAGGAGGAGGAGGAGGGAGAAATTCCTTCTCCACAGCGTCAAGCCGGGCAAGAGGCATGGCAAAATCGCCGTGCCTCTTGCCCAGTTTGATGCTGTAGAAGGAGGGAGGCGCAAGGGCCCCTCTCTGCGCCTCCCTCCCTTCTCCACAGCGTCAAGCCAGGCAAGAGGCATGGCGAAATCGCGTGCCTCTTGCCCAGTTTGACGCTGTAGAAGGGAGGGAGGCGCAAAGGGAGCCCCTCTCTGCGCCTCCCTTCCTTCTCCACAGCGTCAAGCCGGGCAAAGGGAGGGAGGAGCGAAGGGGAACCGCTCTTTGCTCCGCCCTCCCTCCTATAGCGTCACTCCGGGGATCGGCCCCGCCCCCAGCGATTGGCCCCGCCCCCAGCGATTTGCCCCGCCCCCGCCCGGCCCGCCAGGTGGTCAGCCACCAGACGTCCGGCCCTTGGGCCTATAGAAGTTGGACAGCACTGGTCTAAAGAAAACCAATAATTTTAGCAAGCCTGCAGTTGTGGGGTGAATAGCATGTTTTTCTCTTCCTTTCAGATAAAAGGTAACAGGAAATGCTAATTTTATGGTCCTATTTCATGTGAAATACATAACACCAAAAGTGGTTCTTAACACTGTGGAACGGATAAGGACTGAACATGACGACATAGTTTAAAATTTTTTATTGTTCATTGTTTCAATGTTTTTGATGTTTTTACATACATTGCAATGTGATGTTTTTTTTTATTTTATTGATGTGTGTATTTTATATATGGCATCGAATTGTGCCGACTGTTTGCCGCCCTGAGTCGCCTTCGTGCTGATATGGGCGGGGTAGAATTGATGTAAATAAATAAATAAATAAACACCAAACAGTTGTATAGGGCCTCCATCTGGTTTATCAGAGACCTCTAATGTGTAGAATTCAAGCTAAGAGGTGCAGCTGGGGTTAGTTTGCCACTCTCCAAGGGTTGTAGAAAAAGACAAATTACTAATATTTCTCTTACAATTTATTTATTTTTATTTATTTATTTGTCACGTTTCTATACCGCCCCTCTCGGCCCGAAGGCGACTCGGGACTGTTTACACAGGCAGTCTTTGCCCTCAATACAACACAGCAACAAGTCAACATCCCCCCCCCCCAGAAAAAAACATATAATAACAATTTAACAATTAAAAACATACAATTGCAGCCTCAGCGTCATGTTGAAATCAGTTTCCATCACATCGTCGTCATTCCTTATATCCAATTAAGCCTTATATTTCATCAACAAATGCCTGCTCAAATAGCCAGATCTTGACTTTCTTGTGAAATGTCAGGAGGGAGGGGGCCGATCTGATGTCTTTAGGGAGGGCGTTCCAAAGCCAGAGGAGCCACCACTGAAAAGGCCCTGTCTCTCGTCCCTTCCAGTCGTGCCTGCAAAGCAGGCGGGACCGAGAGCAGGGCCTCTCCAGATGATCTTAACCAGGGCTGTCCAACTGGCGACCCCGGGGCCGGATCCAGCCCCATAGCCTGTTGGACACGGCCCCACCTAGGCCCTCAGCCGCCATTTTTAAATTTTTTTTAAAAAAAATGGCGGCCGGGGGGGAGGGGGAGGCAGGGCAGGGAGGAGGAAGAGAGCTAGCTCCTCCTTTTTGGCCCCCCATCCCTACCTAGGGTGGGGCCGCGAAAAGGGCAGAGAGGCGGCGCCAAGAGCAGCGCGTCACAGGCCTGGCGTGACGGCTGCTCTTGGCACCGCCTACTCCTCCTTTTCGGCGGCTCCCCCGGCCTAGGAAGGGAGGGGGGCGCCGAAAAGGAGGAGTAGGCGGTGCCAAGGGGCAGCGCGTCACGCCAGGCCTGTGACGTGCTGCCGTTGGCGCCGCCTTCTGCCCTTTTTCGGCGGCTCCCCCGGCCTAGGAAGGGAGGGGGGCGCCGAAAAAGGGCAGAAGGCGGTGCCAAGGGGCAGCGCGTCACGCCAGGCCTGTGACGCGCTGCTCTTGGCGCCGCCTACTCCTCCTTTTTCGGCGGCTTTAGGAGGGGGCGGGGCCTGGGCTGGGGGCGGGGCCTGGGGGCGGGGCCGAGTGGCCCCGCAGGTCATCAGTGACCTCTTATCCGGCCCTGGACCCGCCAGAAGTTGGACAGCACTGGTATAGAACATACACAAAAACATAAAGTCTTGGCAATATACAAGATTTCCCTCTGCACAATTTGCACCAGTTGCCAGGATGGGCATTTTGTTCACTTCTAGATATGAGCCATAGCTGAGAGCAGCACTCGTCCCAAAGGGAAATACACTTGCTTCAAGACTGCATTATTATTTTTTCTCAAAATCTCATTGTCTGGCAAGCCATCCAATTGCATGCAAAATGCATAGAAGATAAAAACACCCATTCTTTGTTATTTAATTATTCAGCACAAGTTTGAGTAAATGTGCAAAAACAGTGGAGGGTTTAAGCGGCTTCATGAGAAAGCCATCTCTATCTTATCCTTGGATAAATCCCTAAATTATTTATTTAGAGATAGGTGTAAAGTGCTTTTTTGTACCAAGGCTATCCCTGGAATAACCAACCTCATTTTCCCTCAGCCTGGCCAGCTCCTGTAAGTACAATGAATGTGATAGGCTGAAAAGGAACAAACTGAGGTTTAAAAATTATCTAACCTGCTACCATTTAGAAAAGCTCTCAAGACTCCAAAAGCTGCCTCCTCCTATGATGTTCCAGCACATTTATTTACTGGAAAATACTATGTCAGTAAACTATTATTATTCATTGGTTTTGCCTGGGGAGCATCTAAAAACTCAGCGTTAGGTACAGTCTGTGGATTTGCCGTTTGAGATGAAGGACAAGATGCAGCCTCCCATCCCGGGAATGTGGCGCAGTTGGCTGGGAGTCAGCTGCATAAGATCTCCACTCAACAGAAGGTCATGAGTTCGAGGCCTGCCCAGGTTGGGGTGAGCGCTCGACCATTTGTGTAGCTCGTTGTCAACCTTTGCAACCTGAAAGACAGTTGCATCTGTCAAGTAGGAAATTTAGGTACCACGTTGTGGGGAGGGTAATTTAACTAATTTATGACGCCATAAATCTCCAGGAAGTGCAAAGGAGTGAAGGCATACGACAGCTCCCCCTGGTGGCCAGAAGCTGGAATGTTAAATTGCCTCTGAGTGTCTTGTCTATATATGTATGTATGTCAAAGGACACCTATATATGTGCATTGTGATCCACCCTGAGTCCCCTACGGGGTGAGAAGGGCGGAATATAAATGATGTAAATAATCAATCAATAGTAATAATAATCCCCATTTATAAAAGCCAATGGGATAGTATCTTCCAACAGAAAAGCATCTTCCATCCACCAAAAAGTATTAAATTAACTCAGGAACTTAGCACAGAGATCTCTCTTCCATTATGTTGGTCTCATCTCCTAACACCGGATGCTTCAATGGATGACACATGAAACAGCTGAAACGCAAAAGTAAAAAGGGACAGAAATAGGGCCAGAATCCTGAATGCAACAGTTCAGCCATTTGTACACAGGAACAGAGAAATACTACAATATTCAATGCAGAGCCATAGATGATGATAACCAAAAAGAAATAAGAGATGTCTTCCACGAGATCCATGAATTCAAAAGGAAATTAAATCAAGAGTGGAGTTGCTATATGAACACATTACATGACCAAATGCAAATAAAAAACCATTGGAATCAATACTCCGAAGATAACCAATACACCAAAAGAGACTAAAGAATAGACCTTGAGCTTATTTGGAGGTTCTAGCAGGGGAGGGCAGCTATCATATATCCGGGACTGGAGACCTCGGTACACTCCTTCTATACCTGGGACGCCATCCTCTTCCACCGAGCATGCAGCTTTGGGAGGGACGCACATGGAGCGGTGAGGGAGGAAAGGAACACCCTCCTAGCCAGCCAGGTCAGCCAAATACTGAGACATACTGTCTCTGATACTGAAACTGATATGCATACATCATAAGTATTAGCCATATATGATTCTGTCTTCCATGAGTTTATATCAGAAGTAGGGAACCTATGGCTCAGGAGCCAGGTGTGGCTCTTTTTATGATTGCATCTGGCTCTCCAGAGCAGCCCGGGCCTTGGTTTCCCTCTCTCCCCTTCCTTCTTTCCTCCATTCTCCCTCCCCCTTCCTTCCTTCCTTCCTTCCTTCCTTCCTTCCTTCCTTCCTTCCTTCCTTCCTTCCTTCCTTCCTTCCTTCCTTCCTTCCTTCCTCTTCTATTCTTTTCCCCAAGTCTTCCTTTCCTTCTCCTTCCTTTCCTTTCACTTCCCTCTCTCCCCTTCTTTCTTTTCTTCTTTTCCCTTCATTGTTTTACTTTTTCCTCACTCCCTTTCCTTTCTTTCCCCCACCCTTTCCTTTCCTCCCTTCTCATTTCCTTCTTTCTTTCCCCCTCCTTGTCTCTCTCCTGCTTTTCTTTTCTTCCTTTTCCATAGTTCGTTCTTCTTTTCTTTCTTCCTCTCCCCCTCACTCCCTCCTTTATTTTCTCTTTCTTTCTTTCTTTCTTTCTTTCTTTCCCCCCTTCCTTCCATCTTCTCTTCTAGGCATGAGAAAAAAGTTATGAAAATGAAAAGAAATCGTAAGTGATTCGTATGTAATGGGACTTTCTAGTTTATACGCATCACGGCAGCTAACCAGGAAGTAGACTTTCTTTTATGGTCCTTGAGGCCAACAATTTGCGTTATGATCGTAATAAATTCTTAATTATTGTACTACTCACTTCTCCCTGTCTTCTCCCCCTCATTTCCTTCCCGCCTTCATTCATCTTCTTCTTTTTCCCGCATTTCTATGGGGAACTGGAAGTGACGCTGCCGCTAGGCATTCTGGAAAGTGTAGTCCTCCACGCTTCTCCCCCCCTCCCTTCTCTTCCCCGTTGCTCTGTCTTGCCCCATCGCAGGGGCCAACTTCTCACACACACACGCTTCTCCTCCTCTCTCTCCCTGCGCTATCTCAGATGCTTCTCTGCCCCCTCCTCTTTCCTGCTGGCTTCTCCTCCCTCCCTTCTCTTCCCCGTTGCTCTGTCTTGCCCCATCGCACGGGCCAACTTCAGCCCTCAGGTAGGTGTTTTGGACTTCAACTCCCACCATTCCTCACAGCCTCAGGCCTCTTCCTTTTCTTCTCAGCCTGGGCAAACTTGGGCCCTCGCTCCCTCAGGATCGGGGTGAGAGAGAGGGCAGCGAGGAGCGAGGGGGCTCCTCCTTTTTTGCTGCTTCCAAGAATAGAATACCCCCTCCCCTCCCTCCCTCCTTCCTATTTGGAGAGTCCCATCTAGAATTCAGTGTGATTTATTCAAGTTTTGGCCTACAACTCCCAGAAATCCCAGCCACTTTACCAGCTGTTAGGATTTCTGGGAGTTGTAGGCCAAAACCATCTGGAATGCGCATGCGCTGGCATATGAACTACTAACAAATTTCGTTAGTAATTAGTTACATTTTAGAAATTTTTGGAAAATTTTTGTAAGTCTTTTACTAATCAAAAAAATCCCCCCATTAGATTTCCGATTTCCTATTTTTGGGTTCTAAACCATGCCTATTCTCTTCCTTCCCAGAGTCCTGAGCATGCCTTTTGCAGAGCCAGGTCTGAAGTGTCCTGTCATTCTGCCGGGGGAATCCTTTTCTCATAGTATGTACGTAAATACTCACATTTAGTTGAATTCAGTCTTAAAATATATTATATATATTATATGGCTCTCACTGAAATAAATTTCCAAATATTTTGCTTTCATGGCTCTCTGAGTCAACAAGGTTCCTGAGCCCTGGTTTATATAATCCTCTTTAAAGCCGTCTCACTATCACTATACTTTGTGGGAATGAATCCCACAGTAACTCTGTTGTGGGAAAACGTAAAGATCTGCTACAAAATGATTTTTTAAAAAAACCCCCATGTAGTATCATTAGACTTAACTCAAAAACATTGCCAAAGAAAGTCTAAACTACTCTGAGAATGAGGAAGGGAAAAAAAAGAATGTCTCATCCTTTGGAGAAGAAAATACTCAAGAAGTTGAAGGGTAGATAATATCTAGACATCACTAAATATAGGCTGCAGATGACACTCCGTTTTCACACAGCAGGAACTGGAGTTAACTCTTTTTTTTTTTACTTCAAAAGAGAATGGACACCCTGACCTGGAAAAGAACTCTCATAGATTCATTATGTGTGTTATATTACATTACCTCTTCCCGTATGGACTGAATTATAATATGTCATATTGTATCTCTCCTAATCTCATGTGATTGATCAGAATAATACTTCAAAGGAGCAAAACTGATCATACTCAGGTCTCTTTCTCATTGATCTGGGCAACTTTTTTTCTGGATGGTATTCTTTCCATCTGCACATTGAAGCGATTCACATGGTTGAAAGTGCTTTATTTTAAAAGACAAACAAAGGAAATAGTATTAGATCGCACATGCAGAATACTAGTGTATAGGTTGGAAAAAAATGTCGAAATGGGTTGACATCCACAGTTCATAGAGGCACCTCTGTTGATTGCATCATTACAGCTATTGGCTGTTTGTAAATCCTGCTTTTAAAAATGGTGGTGGTGGCAGCCGTGGTTGTTTTGTGGCTTCCTAACAGTGGCAGAGGGGATGGGTGCTTCTTTCAGGCTTTCTCAGCATGAACTGTCGAGTTGACTTTGACTTATGGTAAGCCTATGAATGAGAGACCTCCAAGACACAGCCCTGCTCAGGACCTGAAAAATCAAGGCAAAAGCTTTCATGATTGAATATATCCATCTTTACTATAATCTTTCTCTTTTCCTAGTGCCTTTTATGAAGCTCTCAAAGCAATGTTTGGACCTACTTATCAGGTCCAAAGCCCCTTATACAGTACAGATGGTCAAATGCTAATTACTGATAAAGCTTTCTTCCTAAACCGATGGGCTGAACATTTTCAGAGTCTCTTCAATGGCAACCGAGTACTATCTAGGTATAACACTGGTCTCCATTGCTGGGAAAATCCTTGCAAGGATACTCCTGAACAGATTAGTTCCTGCTATTGCAGAAGAACTTCTCCCTGAAAGCCAATGGAGCACCACAGATATGGTTTTTGCCCTTAGACAACTGCAAGAGAAATGTAGAGAGCAGAACAAAGGACTCTATGTAACATTTGTCGACCTCACCAAAGCCTTCGACACTGTCAGCAGAAAAGGTCTGTGGCAGATCCTGGAACAACTATGATGTCCCCCCAAATTCCTCAAAATGATTATCCTGCTACATGAAGGCCAGCACGGTCAAGTCAGATACGGCGATGCTCTCTCAGAGCCCTTTCTAATAACTAATGCAGTGTTTCCCAACCAGTGTGCCAGGGCACACTAGTGTGCCATGAGCGAACATCAGGTGTGCCGTGGGAAATTGGAACCTCCAGGAGGGGGGGGAGAGTCTAGTGTGTTGAAGTATAAAAACCCTAAGAAACCTACCTCGATAAAGGCACAAAATTACAAACACCCCCCTCCCCACCCGTTGTCTGCTTGGTCTCTCCCTCTCCATGCATTGGGAAGGCCCGCCTCCCTTTCCCCAAGTAGAGACCTCCTCTTGCCTCCTGGGGGTTCTGTGTGGGAAGTTTGGCCCAGTTCTATCATTGGTGGGGTTCGGAATGCTCTTTGATTGTAGGGGAACTATAAATCCCAGCAACTACAACTCCCCAATGTCAAGATCTATTTCCCTTGAACTCCATCTGCGTTCATATTTGGGCATATTGAGTATTCATGCCAAGTTTGGTCCTGATCCAACATTGTTTCAGTCCGCAGTGCTCTCTGGATATAGGTGAACTACAACTCTAAAACTCAAGGTCAATGCCCACCAAACTCTTATAGCATTTTCTCTTGGTTATGGGAGTTCTGTGTGGGAAGTTTGTGTCTTTCTGCCATTCCTGCCAGGATATCTATGTTGTGTTAATCGAAACAGGCCCAGGTTTCACACTGAGTGTATAAATACATTTAAAAACATATTAACTATATGTATTACTGTGTTAGAGTGTCATTTTGTGTCATTTTGGTTGGTGGTGTGCCCTAGGATTTTGCAAATGTAAGAAGTGTGCTGCGGCTCAAAAAAGGTTGGAAACACTGAACTAAAGGAGTGAAACAAGGTTGTGTTCTTGCACCAACCCTATTTACAATCTTCTTCAGCATGATGCTCCAAAGGGCTACGGCAGACCTTGAAGAAGAAGAAGGCATCTATATACGCTATCGTACTGATGACAGCTTGTTCAACTTAAGCCGTGTGAGGGCTCGCACTAAGACTCTAAACTATCTAGTCCGTGAGCTGCTTTTTGCTCACGATACTGCCCTTGTCACCCATACAGAAGCAGCTTTGCGGATTCTTTCGAGAAGGCACGCCAAACGGGTCTCGAAGAGAAACGACAACGCAGAAAGAAATGCAACTTGGAAACAACATCACCCAAGGAGACTTTCTCGGATTGGCCTATTTAGTCATCAACACGCTTGTAAAAAGCATGGGATGAGTCCTTCCTAACAATCTTCATTCGCGAAGAGTAATAATACCAGAGATGTCCATCTTTACTATAATCTTTCTCTTTTCCTACTGCCTTCCACCTTAGCAAGCATTATTGTTTTTACCAATGAGCCATGTCTTCCGAAGATATGCATACAGTATAGTCATCAGGCTTGCTTTGCTCCAGGACCTATTTATTTGTCTTTTTTTTTTGGCAATCAAGGATATTCATTGAACTCTTCTCTAACATCACATTGAAATGAATTGATTCACTTCATATCAGGTTTCCTCACCATCCAGCTTTCGCAACCCTACATGGAAATAAAAAGTAACCACTAGAAGGTGGATTGGTCTCTCTCCATATCAATTTTGCCTGTTTTATTTTCATATTATGAAAAATTTAAAAACAACCCTAACAGTAAATGTTACATAAATATTCATTTTTGAAAATATATTTTCTTTAAAAGTATATATTTTTAAGCACATTACTGAAATGTATTCTTTCCTTGAAGTGTGGAGGGAAGGAGAGAGGTTGAAAAACATGTTTTATCCTGCAGCACACATTTTCATATGTACTGTACATTGTTACTTTGTCATTGTTATTGTATTTTATTTGAGCAACATCAAAACATTTGGAAGAAGAGTAAACTTTAAATGAAATATGCATTCTAAGTTCCACATTTAGTTTAAGAATTGCAGGTAGGATCTGTTCACATCAGTACTAGATGAAATCTCCATCATAGCAATAACAATTGTAGCACAGCAGTTCTCGTTTGTGCCTGGAGGGCAGGGGCCAGGGCCTGGGGTCCCATTAGCATTAGAACCAGCAGTGCCAGAACTGGACTCAGAGGATGAGCTAGATGACTGGGGAGAAGGGCAACTTTCCCCGGATGGGCCTCTTTCGCCCACAGAGAGCTTGGCATGGGAAGAAATGTTGTTTGGCCCTAGCGAAGACATAGATAACCAGGTGCAGATGGATAGCGATTCGGGAAGTTATGAACACCCGGGGGGGAGGAATTCTCAGGAGCCTCCAGGGGAAAACATGGAAGAAGGCGCATGGGAAATGGCTAGGGAGGAGAGCTCTCAGGGAGATAGAAACACAGCTGCAGAGAGACAAGGTCGAACCTTTGATAGGAGACGGAACATAGAGTCTAGCAGAAGGGAATGGTCTAAGAGCATAGACCGGCCGAGGTCCGTGAGCAGCGATTGGAGACGAAGAAGCCTAGGCGTCGAGGACCTCGGCCGAGGGATTAAGTATAGGATCCGTGGGAACGAATCCTCAGTGCTCCGGCCACGTCTTTCCTGAATAGGCGTGAAGCGGAGTGGGACCACGAAGCTAAGCTAGCCCGTGGTCATCAAGCCTTGCCTTGCCTTGCCTTGTTTCCTGATCCGCATGGTTTCGCGGAGCCTTGCCTTGTATCCTGATCCACACGGTTGTGTGGAGCCTTGCTGAACATTAAGCCTTGCTGAACTTTAAGCCTATTTGCCACGTTTCTTGGACATTGTTACTTCAAGCCTTTTGGATTGTTTCACTATTCTATTGGACAATATCTTTGAGCTGTTTTTTATATTCAATAAACTAGTTAGCCTTCAGTCTGTCTCTGTGTGTGTGATTAAGGGGCCGGTCAAGTCCGTGCATCGTGACAACAATAGGTGGATCTTTCTTTAACCAAGGTTCTCAGTTTGCACCCAAAGATGCACCCGGGGCCCGTCCACACAGCCATATAACCCAGAATATTTATTTATTTATTTATTTATTGGGGCTTCTTCGCCGCCGACTCCCGGGGGGCTCGCAGCGGCTCACAGAGCCAGTGGCACAACGCCACAGGTTAAAACATAAAAACAGTTAAAAACAGTTAAAACAATTAAACAGCAAAATGCAATATAACAATTGAGCAGCAGGAGATATCACAGCCTAGAGAGTATAGACGAGGCCTACTCGCGAAGGGCCTGCCTAAACAAATGAGTTTTGCAGGCCCGTCTAAATGGCAGCAGATCTCTCAGGGCTCTGGCTTCGGCCGGGAGGGCGTTCCATAGTGTGGGAGCTATAATAGAGAACGCCCTCTGGCGGGTCGATGTTAGATGCCGACTTTACAGATGGTACTACCAACAGGTTGGCCTCTTCGGACCGAAGTGATCTCGCTGGGCAATATGGGGTGAGACGGTCCCTCAGATCGCTGGCCCCAGGCCGTGTATGGCCTTGAAGGTAAGAACCAGCACTTTGAAGGCGACCCGGTGCTCAATAGGCAGCCAGTGCAGATCCTGCAAAATTGGTGTTATACGGCATCCTGCTGGTGCCCCAGACAGGAGCCGGGCGGCAGTGTTCTGCACCAGCTTGAGCTTCCGGATCGGCGACATAGGCAGGCCAACGTAAAGCGTTACAGTAGTCTAGCCTTGAGATGACCGTGGCTTGGATCACCGTGGCTAGGTCGCTCCGGGAGAGGTAGGGGGCCAGCCTCCTTGCCTGGCGGAGGTGGAAAAAAAGCAGCCTTGCTGGCCATGGAGACCTGGGCCTCCATGGTCAGCTGGGAGTCAACTGGACACCCAGGCTCTTCACAGACGCAGCGCTGGATGCAGCGCCCCGTCAGGGGTCGGAAGCCGGGCACCCACCGCCCCCGGGCCGCCCAGCCACAAGATCTCCGTCTTCGCCGGATTCTCCATCAACCTACTGGCTCGCAGCCATCCAGTAACGGCTTCGAGGCAATGTTGGAATTTATCGGGGACGGATTCCGGCCTGCCCTCCATATTAAGGCATATAATCCACAACATTTTCTTTGAATTGGGTTATCTGAGTCCACACTGCCATATAATCCAGTTCAATGTGAATTTTATACAGCTTCGTGGAAGGGGTCTCAGTCATTTCACTAGACGCTTTGTAGCTCTACTGCTAAACATCACAATTTGAAGGAGAAGCCCAAGAAAAATGGGAATCTGGAGACACATGTGTATGGGGCAGTTGGTGGCTAACTGCAAACACAGGAGGGTGTGTGAGAGAATTAGGGAGTCTATTTAGCCAGCTTTCAGCATGGTTTAAAAGACTCTGGGTATACTCTAAGCCTGACTCTACTCTGGTAAATGGTAGTAGTGGAGATGTGTAGACTGCTAAGGAAGCAGTGGCTGTTAATGACCAGCAGAGTGTGTGTAAACTGCTGAGTTATTTTTTTTTAGGAGTGCAGTACCTTTGCGTTAGACTGTATCTCCATAGTTAGCATCTTGTAACCTTAAGGAAGTACCTCTGAGTAGATTGTAACCACCCAAGCTCTTGAACACTTGAAGCCTCCAAGCTCGAAACGTTGTTTAAATAAACTTGACTGTTCTTTGATAAAACCATCTATTCTGGTGATTCTTTCTCCCACAAGCCTTGAAAACACCTCTTTCTTAGTGAGTAGCCAAGCTCTTTAAATTAAATGGTGGCAGCAAGTGAAAGTTAAAAGAATCCTTACATATTGTGGTGGCATTGGTAGTATATTCTGCCCTGTTACAGGCCTGAGTTCGAATCTTCACATTCTCTCCACACTTAAGACATAAATTCAAATTTAGCTCCATTACACAATTGTCTGTAAGTAAGATCTTTACAAATTGGTGGCAGCAGTGGGATATAAAGGATAGCCTGCCCTGCCACGGTTTAAAAGTTAGCATCGTTACACTCATCAACCCACCACTCCCACCCATTAAACAGTATATTAGGGTTGCCATTAGGGGCAGGGTAGGAATTTCCCCCCTCTTACGCTCTAGAAGGGTTTTTTTGCCTACCCTATACTGTTACAGGGCAAATTGGGATCGTGTGTCATTAAATAGGTGATCACGGAAAACAGTTAGGAAAAGCTTAAATTTAGTATACGCCCAAGGCACCCACTTTAGGGGATAAGGCCATTGACTAAAACACTCACCTAAGGTCCAATTTGATGAGGTGAGGGGAATCCTAATGCCCTGGGAATGGGGAGAGTCAGGTCTCAGATACCCCGAGAGGGACTTCTCTGACACATTTTCCTTAGAGGTTGCCCAGGTTAGGTTCCCTAGGGACCTGATATTTCGTACTAACTAGCCAAGGGTAGGCCAGGCGAGAACGCTACCTCATTTTTGCCACTAAGTTCAGGATCCATAGGTTTAGATCCAGTCAAAATTTAATCGGTAACAATAAAAGTTGCCCATATTTAAACCCAAATACTGGTGTGCGGTCTCGTTATTTTGGGGGTTGGCAGGCAATACAGGATACACTGAGCCCTTGGTATCCATTGTGGCTTGGTTCTGAATCTCCCTCATCCCACGGATATCAACATCTGTGAATGTTCAAGTTCCATTATATTTGGTGGTTTAGTATAAAGGTTTAGTATAAAATGATAAAATCAAGTTTTATTTTTTGGATTTTTAACATTTTTTTCAAGGAGTAGATGGTGGAATCGGAATGCAAAATCCATAAATACAAGTTCCTGACCGCGAAGACCTGGCTCAATAAGTCAGTGACTTTTGCTTTTAACTTATACACTTTGTCCAACGTTTCTCCAATTTTTTTATCCCTTCCAAAAAATAAGATTTGTCGAGGTCATCAAAATAGGTATTTGTTTGTGAGATGATTTCATTGTTGGAGTCAAATCTCTTTCCGTCGAGCCATTTCTTCAGGTTTGGAAACAAGAAATAGTCACTTGGGGCTAAATCCGGAGAATAGGGTGGATGAGGGAGCAATTTGTATCCCAATTCATGGACTGTTGCCATGGCAACTGTGCATATGTGCATGGTCAATTGTGAACAAACGCGACACCCATCTTGCGGAAAGCTTTCTCATACCCAAGTGATCATTTAAAATTGAAACCACTGAGCCATGTGAGATGCCTGTGGCTTCTACAATCTCTCACACTTTCAATCTCTGATCGGCCAACACCATATCATGAATTTTTTCAATTGTTTCGGCTGTAGAGACCTCAACTGGGCATCTAGAATGTTCGGCATCTTCCGTGTTTGTACGGCCACAACGAAATTCAGTAAACCACTTTTTTACCATTGAAATTGATGGTGCAGAGTCCCCATAGTATTTATCAACTTGTTATGAGTGATGCCTTGGTTTGAGTGATGGTTTTTTTCCGCAAAAAATAATGCTTAATGAGTGCACGAAATTCACTTTTTTCCATTTTCTCCTCAAATCACGCGGTAGTCTGCTATCAGTGGCTGTCAAACACAAACTAAATGATGCAGCTTGTTCAAATTTTGACAGGAGTCAACTGACTGATGCCTGTTGACAGGAGCAGTGTTGCCCTTTCAGTTAAGAGGCAGGAAATTTAAAAAGTCACAGACTTATTGACCCACCCTCGTATGAAAGATTGACTTTACTTCCAGGAATCACTCCACAGAAAGACAGTATGGTCCTTTTCAAGAATTTCTCAGAGCTCCATTCACTCCTATAACTGTGCTATATTGTCTTGTTTCGTACATATTCCACCCTTGCTCCCTTGATAATGTTTATTGCCTTCTCTTTGCTTTCCGAAATACTCCTCATCCAATTTTTTTCTATTTTTCTATTTTTTTAGTGCTTAGGCATGAATAAAAGCAGAGTTACAGATCAAATATGCAGAATAATTTAAACATAAAAAGACCCATACAAAGGAACTACCACCTTGAAATCACTAATTCTGCTTGAACGGAAACAAAAGCTGGATACAATCTTATGATATTGAGGTTGTTGTTTTTTAAAAAAAAGTTTTTAAAAATTAGGGAGATCATCCAATGCATGTTAACAGCAATTTTATATCCCACTGATTTAATTTAATTTTAAATATTTATAATTTAGCTTTATGAATAAGAATAACTCTCCGATGCTTAATTGTAGAGAAGGGAGGGATAAGGAGGTTTACACAAAGACTTGGTTGAACTAGGACCACAATTTATTAAATCCAATGAGAACAAACAGCATCAGGGAACTGATGAGCTGTGGCAAGCTTCCCAAACTAAAGGGCTAAATCCTAAGTCCAAGTATTCACAGCCCAGGGAAATGAGTGAAACAATATTTCCACTCTTCTGCCTCAGTCATACCATAAAATACTGAGAATGGGGTGGCTGCCAATAATTGACCATAAATATCTAGCCATATCTAGCCCTATAGAGCAAGGTCCTGGCCTGGCCAATCTCAAAAATATGTCTCTAGAAGCACACTTAGCCCTGATCCCCACCACCCACAACAAGACATCATAATTTTCGGCTTTAAAATTCTAGTATTAGCCAACCGTATCAGGATCAGAAACAATTATTACATCAGAGAGAAGTCTGGATTCTAAAACAATTACCTCTAGACCACAATGATTGCCTATCAATCAGTGAGATTTTGGAATGGGTCCTACCTGGAGCTGAATTGGAGTGTATGTAACCGAGACCTCCGGTGTTATGTGTCGTCCGTTGACTACCATTGCGAAGTAGTGGCTGCGTCCACTCAGAAAGATATTTACGTTGATTTAAATGAATTGGTATGTATAAAATGTTAAGCCTTTTCATAAGGGTTGTCCTGTGTAACTGGTGGGCTAAACCTGAATTGTAAAATGTTGATATGTATTTTATTTGAATTTATAGATGATCGGACCAGTGGAATTATAAGTAAATGTTATTCTTTGGGGTCCCGATGAAGCCAGCCCCCCTGGCGAAACGGCAAGGCCTTTAAATACATAGTCCGTCGACCTTCCAAGCCTTACTATCCAGATTACAAATACTTTGAGATTGTACAAGAATGAATATATATGTATATACCAAGATTTGAATTGAGGGTTTGCGATATATCATTTGAAATACTATCTACCAGAATTCCACATCCCCATTTGGGAAGATATATGATTTTTACGATCAAGTTACTTCTAAATGAATGCTAAATAAATCATTTGAATACAGATATTGAATATTTGTGTGCTACAGCAACCCGCGTTCCAGTTTGTACTTACTTTCGGGCTGCTTTGAGGACACCCTTCCTCTTTCCTACTGTAAACCCATTTATGGCAAAACAGCATACAATGCTATTTTAAGCCAACCACTCATTTACTTGTGTAGAATAGGACACTCCACCCTATTCCTACTGGGAATGCTGTTAGAGCAGACCTGGGCATCTTGCGGCCCGCGTGCCGGATGTGGCCCGCCGGCCGATTCTGACTGGCCCAAGGATCCTTCGGCGCCCGGGGAGAAGGGCGTTGGGGCAGGGAGGCATTTCTACAAGAGGAAGCGCTGCTGCCGCGCTGCCATGCCATCACGGACTGAGCACCGTCGCCATTGTGCAGCAGTGGGGCCTGCATCGGCAGACAGCCCGCCGCTCTGAAGAACGATCGGAGGAGCGGCGGCTTTGGAGTGCTCGCCATCCTGGGAGGTGATCCGGGCCTGCAGCGGGAGCAGTTGGTAACCTGTGGCGGCCGATTGCCCTGGCGAACCAGAGGGCGATCGGGGGAACGCCCTGACAGAACGGCTGTTGGCTGGGGGCAGGAGTGGCTGGAGTCCTGCAGCATCCGATCGTCTGCTGCTCTGCTCATCCTCTGGGGCACCTTGTCTTCTTGAATTTCATTTTATTTTATTTTAGTGGTTTTTATTATTATTTTAAAATAAATTTATAATAATATAATAATAATATAATATAATGTTATATTATATTATAATTTCAATATATTATAACGTCTATATATATATTTAGTATATATTATATTATATATTATAATATAATTCATATATTATACAATTATTATATAATTCATATATTATTAGTTTTAATATCATAATTATTATATTATAGTAATAATTAGGATATTAATACTAATAATATCTGAATATTTCTTGATATATTAATATGTTAATATTAATGATGTGTTAATATCTTAATATATTGTTATTTTATAATAATAGTATTAATAATAAATAAATAAATAATGTAAATTGAAATGTAGTTCAGCCTTTAGGTGCGGCCCTCCATAATATTTTTTGGCTCTCGTGTGGCCCCTTGGAAAAAATAATTGCCCACCCCTGAGTTAGAGCAACATGTTACAGCTCAAATGCTACTAGATGCGCATTGTGCCCCTCCCTTCCCCTTTAGTGTCCCCCCCACCAGTGATTTTGACCTCTCCCATCAATCTCTCCCCTCCCCCTTCAGTTCCATACCTGTTACAATATCCTGTGTTTTAAAATAAATCTTTATACTGTTTTCTAATCTAATGTTAAATAACTGCTTACTAGGGAGTTGTCCCCCCCCCCCCCGAGGGAGGGGGCTTGTGCCTGCTTTGTGCTGCTCAGCGACCGTAATAAAGTTTGGTTGTTGTTGTACTGCTGGCAGGTGGTACTTGTGACACAAGTTCCAATGAATCATTCGGGCCACAGAGTTGTGCCTCCGTTTGTAGTCCGTCTGTGCGATTTTCTTGCAGCAGCTGAGGATATGATCAATGGTTTCATCAGCTTCCTTGCACAGCCTGCATTTTGGGTTATGAGCTGATTTTTCAATTCTGGCCTTAATTGCATTATTATTATTATTATATTAGGTTGTTGTAGGTTTTTTGGGCTGTATGGCCATGTACTAGAAGCATTATCTCCTGACGTTTCACCTGCATCTATGGCAGGCATCCTCAGAGGTTGTAAGTTGTTGTTGTTGTTGTTATTATTATTATTACATCCTGACCAGTATGTAAGATATGCAGTTAATTACATACACAAATGTAAGACAAACATATGTCTGTATATGTTCGCTTTCTTCAAGATCATGGTGGAAGTTGACATTTACTTTGTTGCCCTACATTCAATGATCCAAATTCTTCCAAATGTAGGTGTTGTATCGCCTCCCTCCAAAGGCCTGGTAGAGAGATTGGAGGTTTGGAGAAGGAGACTGACATGTTCTCAAAGGCAGTTGCATTACAATTTAATCATCCACCAACTTTAATTAGATGTATGGTATGACGATGATGTGACGGAAACTGATGTCAACATGACACTGAGACTGCAATTGTATGTTTTTAATTGTTAATTTGTTGTTATATGATTATTTTTTGGTTTGTTTGCTTGTGTTGTATTGAGGGCAGAGACTGCCTTGTGTAAACTGTCCCAAGTTGCCTTCGGGCTGAGAGGGGCGGTATAGAAACGTGACAAATAAATAAATAAACTTTGGCTTGAGCCAAACTAAAACTAGTAGAAAATTGAGTAGGTTGTTTACATACAATAGGACTCCTGCTGTCAGGCCCCAGCCTGGTTCCATAGCTAAGTCAAACCAAAGCCATGTTAATTTCAAGACCTCAGCTAGGCCTGAAAGCAAGCCTCTGCAAAAGTCTCTGTGTCAGCCAGTGGTCAAGGGCAGGCTCAGCCTTTCTCTTTCTCAGGCCGATAAGAGGAGCAGTGAGGGCAGAGCTATGTTACCTCCCCTGCTTCCAGGTGCAGCTACTAATGAGCTGACATACCATCCTTCTCCGAGAGGCATGAGAAAGTCAAGCCGGCAAACTGTCCATGGGAATGGGCTGCGTCGAAGTCAGCGCCTTCAAGATCAAAGCCTTGGGGGGCCTATTTAAGTTGGGTCCTAGAGATGCGCTGCATATCACGTCAACGTTAAGCTTTCCTTGCCAAGCTCCACGGAACTCAAGCCTGGGCCGTTCTCCTTCAAGTCATCGGGGGGCAAGTATTTGCCAAGTCTTTGTTGCCAAGAACTTATCCAGGATTTTAGCTCATTGGGGCATCAAGACTAATTCTGCATTTATTGAGCTTTTACTCCTTGATCTATATGCGACCACTTGCCCAGCTGGTGCGTAATTTTGGGCTGGTGTGCCATCAGCTGGGAAAGTACGACACTGACAGTGCTGATCTTGAGATGGAGGGCAGTATGAGAAACCAGATGGTTTCCATCGTTGCCTTGAGGCCGTCACTGGATGGCTGCGAGGATGTAGCCCATGGTGAATCCGGCAAAGACAGAGTCCTGGCTCCTCCGGGCTGTAAGGATGTTCAGCTGATCCCTGGTGCTGGGAGTGACATTATGGTCACCCTCTGTTAAGAGCGGAGTAACCTTGAGTCCCTGTTGTCGAGGAATGCCCACGTCTCCAGCGCCAAAGGGCGTTAGGTTTTCCATCTTCGCAGGCGGCGCCCTGGCCCCTAGAGCGGCAAGACTTCAGCAGTGATCCAAGCCACGGTCATCTCGAGGCTGGACTACTGATGCTCTTTTGCTTGGCCTTCCTCTGTTGGTAATCCGGAGACTCAAGCTGGTGCAGAACGCTGCAGCATGACTCCTGGCGGGGTCCCTTGCCAATTGGCCACCACATCACCTTGTCCTGCGCGAACTGCACTTTGCCTTGAATGCCGGATTGCCTTCAAAGTGTTAGTTTGACTTTTAAGGCTTTACATGGTCTGGGGCTTTGTACCTGTTTTGCCTTTGGATATCATCCCACCAGATCACTGCACCATTTTGATTAAACCACCTGGTCATCCCAAATGGACAACCTACCATCTGTTCAACCTGTTTTTCTCTATTCAATAAATAGTTAACTGATTACCGTCTCTGTGCCACCCATTAAGGGGCTCCTCCCGTTCAGGAGAGCATTGTGACACATTGCTGTTCTCAAGCCTGGGCCTTTGGGCCTTAGCTAAACTGTAGCTCGTACCGCCAAGTCTTTGTTGCCAAGAACTTATTTGTTGTTTTAGCCCTTTGGGGCATCAAGACTAATTCTGCCTGTTTTATGAGCTTTTACAATTGTATTTTTGCACTGTTGTAAGTACCCTGATGCGTTGGAGGGGGGAGCATCAGACAAATGGACTATAATAAATAAATAAATCTCTTCTATTCTTTCCCTTTATTCTAAATAAAGCATTTAATCACGGCTGGTCTAAAGTGGTTTACTGAGGGATCCTTCAGGTCCAGGGTGCAACACCTGCCATATTTGGACCCATACCCATATGTCTTCTTTGGCCATTTTCTAGTTTCCCCAGGTGATTCTATGGTATGCTCTGACCAGATGTTAACCATAGAGTTGCGCTGGAGGACCTAGCACTGTCTAGAGGGGTGTTCTCTCTAGGCATTTCCTATATCCTCCAGTGCAATTCTATTTTATGCTTCCTCCAGGAGTCATTTGTTCAATAGAGTTCATTATTACCTACAGTTTGGGGTATCCATGTGAAGTCCGATAATGTATCTCTCATGGATCCATGGGTTAAACTGTATATCAGGGCTGTCCAACTTCTACCGGCCCAAAGGACTGAATTCCGGTCACTGATGACCTGGGGGGCCGAAGGGTCTGCCCGCCCCTAGCCCCGCCCCGCCCCACCCGGCTTCACCGCCCTCCCTCGGCTCCAATTTACTTACAATTCATAAGGGGCATCCGTACAATCAAATATAATCTTTTACTAAGGGGAAATGCAGGGTGGGAATTCATAAGGGGCATCCATACAATCAAATATAATCTTTTACTAAGGGAAGTGCAGGGAGGAATACATAAGGGCATCCATACACAATTACATAATAATAAGATAAAGGTTAGCCTACCTTCCCAAACGCGCAGGAGTAGCGGACCACGAGCAGGCGGCGACCGACCGAGGCAGCAGCCAAGAAGGTCAAATCGCGTCTGCGTGGGCCGCGGGATTAAGTAGCCCGATTTTGGCAACAGGGTATCGCGAGACTACGGAAGCCACACGGAGTTTCGCTCTCAACGCAGGCGTGATCTCGCGTTGAGAGCGAATCCCGTGTGGCTTCCGTAGTCTCGCGATACTTGCTCGGAACCCGGAAATGGGTAATTTTTAAAATATTATTATTTAATTTATTTTTATTTTTATTAAAAGCTTAGGGGGCCGCAGGAGGGGGCTGGGGGGCCGTATGCAGCCCCCGGGGCGCCAGTTGGACAGCCCTGCTGTATTATCAGTGAATAAAAGAAGTGAAGAACAGTTTCAGAAAATCTCTTTAAATTGCCACTGGAAATTAATTTACTATTGTCTCACCGAGTTGAGCTGCTCACCATGTGTGAAGAAGGGGATATGAAATTGGCCTCTTTCTCTGAATATAAACAGTAGCAGGTTTCAGACAGCAAAGGCGAACATCCTATTTTGAATCTCAATATGTGACAGATTTGGGTCATGCTAGGTAGAGTCCCAAAGGATTACAATCAATGACATTTTTGGCGTTCATCCCAACAAGTTGTGTAGGTAGCTTCTCTTGGCTTACAACAGAGGCTCAGACTATCACCTGTGGTTTGGAAAGGGAATGTAGAGAAGGCACATCATATTTCAAGACCTGACATTATTAAATTGCTGTGGCTGCTAATAGTAGCAGCAGTTGTAGCAGTGGTAGTAATGGTTTGTTTTTTTAATTTTAGATACCACTTTTCTCTTCCAATATTCAAGGTCACTGCCAAATAAAAGGAGAAGAAAACCAAAAACAGCTGTAAAATATTTAAAAGAACAGCAGGTAATTTATACAGGAAAGATATCCCATGAATCCAGAGTATTCAAAGTTGCCTGAAGGCATGAATATGAGAGTGAATGAGATGGGGAAAATATCACAAACACATCTCCTCTCTTTCTCCATCTTCTTTAACGTATGAGAATAATGTATTTAAAAATAAATTTAAACATGCATTTCCCCCACTTGATATTTGATACACTGGGTCAGTGCTAACTCTAAGTAGATCTGATAAAAGATATCTTCCACACCAGACTAAATTAGGATGCACATCTGTCTGAGTGTCCTGTTGAAATCAATGTAGTGGAGATAGGCATTAATATTGAGATACACTCTCAACACACATTGAATGTGTATCACATTTGTACTTCCCATGTATTAATCAGTGATGGATATTAGGCCTGTTTTATCATGGAAAAACCGGCTTCAAAACTCGCTTTGGATGTAGGGGGCGCTGGCGCCTCGTTTCAGCAGTTTTTCCGGAATTGCGCCCGTACCTTGGGAAGTCTGACTTGGCCACGGTTGTCCATGCTCTGGTTACATCCCGAATAGACTACTGCAACGCACTCTATGTGGGGCTGCCTTTGAAAATGGTTCAGAAACTTCAGTTGGTCCAATGGGTGGGAGCCAGAATGCTAACTGGGGCGACATACAGGGAGCATACTACCCCCCTGCTGTGTCAGCTCCACTGGTTGCCTGTCCACCTCTGAGCCCAATTCAAAGTGCTGGTATTGACCTATAAAGCCCTATACGGTTCTGGCCCAGCTTACTTGTCCGAATGCATCTGCCTCTATGTCCCATCTCGCAGTCTAAGATCATCTGAGGAGGCCTTGCTCTCGCTTCCGCCAGCATCGCAAATGCGGCTGGTGGGGACGAGAGACAGGGTCTTCTTGGCGGTGGCCCCTTGCTTATGGAACGCACTCCCAAACGAAATAAGATTGACTCCATCTCTCCTCGCTTTTATAAAAAAGCTAAAGTCGTGGTTCTGGGACCAGGCCTTTGGGCAGCAGATGTAAATTGTACCTTTGGATTTGACTGGATTGACACTTTGGACTTGACTGGACTGACAATGTGTTCCGCTTGATGGCTTTAATTAATTATTGTTGTATGTAGTGGTTTTTAATGTAATGTTTTAATGCTTTTTAATGATGTTGATTATATGGTGTATTTTAAAATAATATGTATTGTGTTTTATATGTGACTTTTATCGGTATTATATTTTTCTGTATCTGCCTAAGGTTTGTTAACTGAAATAAAGGCAATTGATTGATTGATTGATTGATTGTATTTTAAAATTGTATTGTGGTAGTGCGGCCTGTAGTGCTGCAAATGTAAGCCATGCTGAGTCCCCCTGCGGGGGTGAGAAGCTATGGGGTACAAATACCATAAATAAAAAAATACTTCCGAAATTCGGAATGGCTTCATTCATGGTGTCCATGGGGGGACTGTCCCCCTTGCAGACCAGCACTCCTGGTGCCCCCTCTGTTTGGGGGTGGCACATTCTTCCAAGTCCCAGCTGTTTGAAGTCTCCGAAATGCTGCACAGGTGCCTCATACTACATATGTGTGGTTTTGTAGCAACCCAGCCTCCATTCCAGCCGGGGGGGGGGCGGGGTGCCGCTCCGGGGGTCGTGATCGCTTTGGACCAAGATGGAGGGGATGTAGGGGCTGATGGGCATGCATCCCCTACTGACAGTTTGCAATGGGATGACACCTGGCCTTCTGCTTACTCGGATGATGAAGGCCAGCTAGATTCCGGATCAGACGGATCAGATTGCAAATATGAGAAACCGGGAGGTTTCGGTTCACAAGAGCGTTTGTTGCTACCAGCTGCGGAAGAAGAGATGGAAACCGAGTTGGAGGCAGGTTCCCAGGAAGATAACGAGCCAGATGGTGCTGGGCCTGCGAGGAGTTTCGACCGGAGGAGTAGTATTGTGGCTACGCGAAAGGATTGGAAGAGGAGCCTGGAGAGGCGCTGGTCTCACAAAGGTAGGAATTAAATATACACTCTGTGGGAAAGTTCCTCAGTTGAGCGGCCACGTTGTTGCTGGAAGGAGGCATCGGTGGGCTGCTTTTCCTTGGAAGCCATAGTTTGGCTTACCTTGCCAAGAACTACCTTGGGACCTTGTTCATATCCTGTACCTTGGATTGCCTTGTTTACCTATGGACTAAGTTGCCTTGGTTTTGATTTATTTATTTATTTCAGGATTTCCCCCCGCTCTTCTCAACCCCCGAGGGGGGACTCAGAGCGGCTTACAGTACGGCACAATTCGATGCCCACATCACAACAGCATAAAACCCCAAAACCCCACAACAATTAAAATACATTAAAATACATTAAAATACAATTACATCAGCATCATACACAGTCATTCCAAGTTAAAACAATATTCAATCCATAAAAACATTGGCCCTCTTCATCCATTTTCATTAAAATCCCCATCTAACATGCTGCCTTGTGCTGGTGTGCAAACGCCTGGTCCCAAAGCCAGGATTTTACCTTTTTCCTGAATGCCAGGAGGGGTGAGGTGGACCGTACCTCAATACGGAGTGCATTCCACAGGCGGGGAGCCACCACCGAGAAGGCCCTGTCCCTCGTCCACACCAGCCGCATTTGAGAAGTCGGCGGGAGCGAGAGCAGGGCTTCCCCGGATGATCTTAGATTGCGAGGTGGGACGTAGCGGCTGATGCGTTCGGACAAGTAAGCTGGGCCAGAACCGTATAGAGCTTTAAAGGTCAAAACCAGTACTTTGAATTGAGCTCGGAATTGGACAGGCAGCCAGTGGAGCTGACACAACAGGGGGGTGGTGTGCTCCCTGTATGTAGCTCCTGTTAGTAATCTGGCTGCCGCCCGCTGGACTAATTGCAATTTCCGAACTGTCTTCAAAGGCAGCCCCACGTAGAGTGTGTTGCAGTAATCTATTTGGGATGTGACCAGAGTGTGGACGACTGTAGCCAGATCAGACTTCCCAAGGTACGGGCGCAGCTGGCGCACGAGTCTCACCTGTGCAGAAGCTCCCCTGGCCACCGCTGAGACCTGGGGTTCCAGGCTCAGCGATGAATCCAGGATTACTCCCAAGCTGCGAACCTGCATCTTCAGGGGGAGTGTAACCCCATCCAACACAGGCTGTAACCCTATGCCCTGTTTGGCCTTAGGCCTGACCAGGAGGACCTCTGTCTTGTCTGGATTTAGTTTCAATTTGCTAGCCCTCATCCAGTCCGACACAGCAGCCAAGCACCGGTTCAAAGTCTGGACAGCCTCCTTGGTGACAGGTGGGAAGGAGTGACAGATCTGGACGTCATCTGCGTACAGATAACACCTTACTCCGAAACTCCAAATGATCTCTCCCAACGGTTTCATATAGATGTTAAACAACATCGGGGACAGTACCGAACCCTGAGGGACTCCACAGGACAACGGCTTTGTTTTACGGACCTTGCCTTTTTGAGATTCCCTGCTTTTGGGTTACTTTTGGACCTTAATTGCTAATTACTTTGGACTAATTGATCTAACCTACTTTTGGACATTTTAACCTAAACAATTAAATAAATAGTTAATTGACATTGTCTGTGTGTGTGTGATTAAGGGTTCGGGCCAGGACCCGCATTGTGACAGGTTTCCACAGAGACCACGAAGAAGCAAACTTGATTTTCCATCATTAGTGGGCCTATCGGGATGGAACTTGCCTTAGTTGTAGGCCAGTTTGACTGCAAGCCTGCCAAGTTTCAGAACATTTCACCAATCCACTGATTTTGGGGAATTTTAAAAAGTTTTTACCATAACATAACATTAACTGCTCAATATAAAATAACAGACGCATGAAATATCAAATGTTCAGAGGAAAGTATGGTGAGTATCAGACATCGTAACAGCAAAGCGGGGTGATTGCAGAGTAATGTGTTCAAAAAGAGGATACACACGTAATATGATGCAAAAATGTTTATAAGCAATAAAATAATATTCAAAGGCCGCACCGGGCTGAAATATCTGTATATATAGTCACAAATAAACAAGGTGGTAAGCCACCTGGACTCTGCCTTGGAGTGATTTCCCCCTGCTTGGCAAGTCCAGCCATGACCACTATTACCCCTTGATGGAATTATTTTGGCCTTGAGAAAGACCGGTATTAGGTCGAAACGAGTGCTGGATCCTTACAACGGTTTCCTCGTCGGCCCTGTACATCAGCCTACTCTGTGGATTACAAATACACCCGTTTTGGGCGTTTTACCTTGGATTACCATTTCTCCACTCAGCTGGCTTACCTCCGTCTTTGGTATTCCATTTGGAAATATATAATTTGGACATGGACTAACCCTGGGGTATTTACCCTCTAGGACACTTCATTGCTACCAGCACATTTGTGCACCTTGTTTATTTGTGACTATATATACAGATATTTCAGCCCGGTGCGGCCTTTGAATATTATTTTCTTGCTTATAAACATTTTTGCATCATACTACGTGTGTATCCTCTTTTTGAACATGAGTATCAGACATCAGCAATCAGGGAGGAGTCATTTTGGAAGGTTTTTTTTACAGCTCCCATTAATAAAAAAAACAAGAAAAGCTAAGAAGAAAGAATGACCATTTTTATCTCCTCTGTCTATACCAGGGGTGCTCAGAATGGTGATCGGGATCACCAGGGTGATCTTTGGGCCTCATCCTGGTGATCTTGAGGCCCCTGACCAGGTTTTTTGCAGTTGGTCCTCTTCACGCGCCCCTGCACGCTGCAAAGAAGTCCTCCGTCGTTGCTCCTCCCCGCTCCCTGCTCGCGCACCGCCTCCAAAAGCTCCAGAGTCCAAGAGGCAGAATGGGCCCCCTCTTTTGGATTCCTCCTCCTCCCTCCGTCCTCCTCCAGCCACTCAGAGTCGTAGGAGACCAAAGGGGGCGGGCCTGGATGATGCAATGCATGGCTGGCCCCTTTTACTTTGGGGTGGGTGCTTGATTGTTCTGTGGTATGTCTCTTTGTTTATTTTTAATGTTTAAAAATGGCCTTTTAGCTCCAAAGCCTCTCTGCTTGCTTTGTTCCTTGAGAAATATATGTTGGGGAATATGGAAATGTGGGAGAAATTGGGTGGTTGGATGTATTCCTGCATGTCCCTTTGTTTACTTTGCTGAGTATTAAATGGCCTTGCAGTTCAAAAGCCTCTCTTCTTACTTTCTGGCTGATAATATGTGTGATAATATGGCAGTGTGGGAGAAATGGGGTGGTTGGATGTATTTTTATGCTCTGTTTTATATTGTTATTAAATTGAAATGTTGATGTTTTATAACTTCATTTTATGTAAACTGCCCCGAGCCTGCTGGAAGGAGCGGTACATAAAAATGAATAATAAATATAAATAAATAAATAAGAAAATAGTTATGCGTTTTACATTTCTGGGTAGGTGATCTTTGGGACTTGGTTCTTTAATCAGTAGCTCCCATGCTGAAAAAGTGTGAGCACCCCTGGTCTATACCATGAAGGCAGAAAAAAAAAGAATCACGAATGTATTTAAAAGAGTCCTATTAAAAATTAAAATCACTTTGGCTACACGCTGAAGTGATTGTGCTTAAGGGCCTTGCAGTGTAAATGAAGCACGCAGCCAAAAACAATACAAACGTTTAGCTGCTGGCTTGAGCCAGTCTCTTTCAGCAGCAAATCATAATTGCTTCAGGACTTTCGGAATCCACTTTTGAATTCAAATCGTCAGACAAATAATTGGATTTCCTGCAAACATGCTGAGCTGTGTTCCTCCCTCTGTCTTCCTTTGTGTCCTCGGGGCTCCTGCTTCTGCTTTATACCAAGCTGCACCTAGCAGGCTAATTGGGTAGATTGCTCTGCCTTAAGATGTCCATCTGCATTAAGTAAAATTTCCTCCACAATCTTTATCACCTTCTATGGGCATTATTCACATTAAGGCCAGAGAGCCAGGAAATCAAGTCAAGAATGACTTGTTGATTTAGCAATAGCCCTAGGGTTGCCATTTTTTGATATAAGAAATAAGGGACATTTATGGGATTTTTCACAAAAATAAGGTGAGGCCGAATCAGGAAGCCCCAAATCCAAAAGGTCAAGCCGCAGAGAGTCCCCAGTATTCCTCTTGGCCCATGGCCCAAGTTGCACCAGTGCCAAACCTTCTTTTTTTCCTTTTGCCCCACCTCTGTGCCATATCCCACTACATCAACCTCGTCCTTCCCAACAAGCCCAGCTACCATTGCCTCCCATTACCCCATCTGTACAACCTTTACACAGCAAATAGCACATAAAAGACATTTTAGCAATACATAACAAAGCAATAGAAAAGGGCACCTTTCCCCAGCCCTCCTCAGCACATGCAATAACATTTCTAACCCCATAAGCAGATCACATTAGAACTATGAGCATGCACATTTCCCCCTCCTCCGTGCCTCCAAGCAACAACAGCCAGGCCACATCCCACCCAGGCCTATGCTAGGCCGCTGCAGTACCACCACCCACCACTAGGTCCCGAAACGCCTTCCCCACTCCCCACCGCAAGGAAGACTTTCCAAAAGTTAACCAAAACAAATCAAAACACCTAACAAAACAATAAACAAACACTCTGCCATTTCTCCCATCGTTTCCTCTTCCTCCTTTCTCTCTCTCTATCCTTTCTCCGGCCTGGGGGAAGCATATCCTAGCTCAAAAGCGGCAGCTTTTGGGGCAGTTTTGGCCTGAAGAGATCTCTTCAGGGGGGGTGGGTGAGGGCCTCGGACTGATGCTACGGAAGATCTAGTTCTCTCAAGTACTGTGACCCCATTTGCCCCTTTCTGATCATTTTTTTTCCTCCTGGACTATTCCTGGACTGCTCTTTATCAGCTGATTCCAGCATGTGCCCTTGCTACATCTTACAGATTATGGACCCGAAGGGACTCTCTTTCTGGACAAACCGTGTCCGATGCTTTTCCGGAGGGGTTTTGCCCAGATTGCAAGGGGACTGAAAGGGAACCCAGGTCTTTTGGGCTTTGGGAGAAGCAGTTCGCCAAGGACACTTCCCAGTTGAATATTCCCAGCCTTTTCCCCTCTTGCCACATGGACTTTGTGACTCTCTGCCACTCTATTGCACTCCAGAAGCAATTCTGCCCCTCAGGACTCTATAGTTTCCAAGGACATCTAAGGAAACTATAACTCCCAGAAGGAAAGCAGCATTTTGTTGGTTGTTTTAAAGATCATTTCCTCTGGAAGCAAGAGCTGCATGGGAATGTAAATGGGATGATTGCAGGGGGAAATCTGGGTTGTCTTGTCTACTCTGTACCCTTATGTGTTCCCCTTTTGTGTCACTGCAACATTTAAGATAACGCCCTCAACCAGAGCATTCCAAAGATTAACGTATTACAATATCATCTCCCAGCCAATTCCCCTAGCACAAACAATATTTTAGGCAGATATCATTCCTTCTCAGGTCTATCTGAATTTTACATTGATAGTCTACCTGCCTATGTCCTTCCAGCCTCAGAGACTTTGGCCGCTGGATGGATCATAGGCCCTGGCATTCCCAAATCTCATATTCATGAACATAATTGGGTCCAAGTGGGATTCGGAACCCCACTGCCAATTGCCATAAATCATAATTATAGATCACTTTAAACTGAGGAACCATTTTTCCCGCTCAGCCAGTAACTCCCAAACAAAGGAAGCTCTGGCTTAGGACAAAGCCATTAAGGAATTCAAATTGACAAAAGACCAGGTGAGCTAGGAGCTCCTAAATGGACGCTCGCCCACCCCCTGGCAATATTTAAACAAAAGGTAACTTCCTCTTCACCCAGCCGTTACTTTGCATTCCTTTCCTGCCTCATGCAGCCCCGGTTTGATTGGCCTATTTTGAATTTAGGCGCAATTTTCTGGTTGGCCAGCCCCGGCTGGCTCCTTTGACACACAACTGTAAGCAAAGTTCTAACCAATGACGGGAAGCCGCACGTAGGCAAGGGAGGAGCTCAATTCAAATGTAAATGACTGGTTTTCTATATATTTGTGTGCACAACCCATTAAAGACATGTTTTGCCTTTGGAGACCTGTGTGGTTGGCATTCATCCTTTCATCAGCTGAGAAAGAATTCTTCTCTCGGTCCGTGCGTGTTTCCGGTTTAGGTGAGAACTGAATTGGGCCTTGGTGGGATTTGTAGTTTTAGGAAGATCACCCTTACTTTGGGCCTTGATCCTCGCGTTTTAGGGGTGGCCTGGGCCCTGTCCCTTTAAGGGAAGGGTCCCCTACAATTCATTGTTCGATAACAAAGGGACACTTCATTAAAAACTTGAAACGCAAACATTAGGTAGAAATAGTTAACAGAATAAGGTAATGATTGAAACTCACAAAAGAAACTGACTTACACCCTCTTAACAGGACATGCTATGTTTCTGCATGCTTTGTCATGCAGAAAAAACATTATTAGAACTACCTAATTTTCTCCATCTGTATTTAGTACTTGACTTTGCTGACTTTAAAAGTGCACTGTCTAAACATTAAAATAAAATAAATTTTATAAGACAGTACATCTTCCCTGAAGCTCCAAGGTAGGAAAATTAGGACTAATAAAGGGAAATATTTCTTCACCCAGAGGGTCATTGGGTTATGGAACTCACTTCCAGAAGAGGTTGTGACAGCTGTCAGCCTGAACAACTTCAAGGCAGGATTAGACAGATTCATGGATACCAAGGGAATCAGTAGTTACTGAAAAGGACATTCAAGTGCCACCTCGGAGTTGG
Source organism: Anolis apletophallus (assembly GCA_030556195.1). NCBI lineage: Eukaryota > Metazoa > Chordata > Lepidosauria > Squamata > Anolidae > Anolis > Anolis apletophallus. The sequence goes on from JARBWK010000007.1 coordinate 18,814,093, forward strand.
TTGAGGTAAGCAGGATTTCCCCGGGTACTGGTTGTGGGGGTCGGGAGCAGGTCAGGGTTTTGCCCTCCCTTCTGCTCGAGATCCTCTGTCTTGTGCAACTGGTGGGCCACTGTGTGATACAGAATGCTGGACTAGATGGGCTGAGGTCCGATTCAGCATGGCTCTTCTTATGTTCTTATGTTCTTATTATTATGTCAATAGTTAATGGTATAGTATAGTATGGGATACACAGCATTGTATAGTATTGGGATGCACAGCTAGGCCTATTTTAAGAGTAACTCTCAAGCAACCAGAAACTATCTTTATCCAACATGATCCAACATTCCCCTTGGGTAACGGTTAATTAGTCTACTGTACTTTGAAAAGTCCAGTATCGCCTCTTCCTTCCAACAGGGACACAGGCTGCCCTGCAAGTTGGAATCCCCGGGCAGGCATTGCCGTGGAAACCACAGCGCGCACCTTCCTCTGGTCAACCCCACCCAGTCCTGTCCTGCTAGTCAAAAATAAGGGACAGGGCCTGAAAATAAGGGACACAAATTTTAGGGCCAAAATAAGGGACGTCCCTTAGAATAAGGGACATATGGGAACCCTAAATAGCCCCAGCGTTTTCTTCTCACAGCCTTGTGATCCACACCAATTGCATTTCAGATGACTTGTTTTGGTTTTTTTTTTTAACTTTGTACACTCAATTGATGTGTCTCTGTGACTGCAGGGCAGCCCTAAACATGCTTTGGGCTATTTGCCTAGACAGTTTTTTGCTTCAGGTAAAAGCCAAGCTGAAGTGCTGTTTCAGTCTGATCCAGGAGCATTTTTAACTGTGTCATTATCAAAGATTCAACTCTTCAACTCCCTTATTGCGGTGTCAAATAATCAAAGAGGTAATGCACTGATTAAAGAAGGTGTATACTTTGGGGGCAGTTCTTTCCAATTAGAATCAACACTAGGATCAAAAGGGCACCAGACAAAAACCTCCCCCTAATGCCCCCCAAACCTTGATAATTCATTATGTTTACAAGTGTCTAGATCTCACCTGAATCCACAAAAGCCATTCGTTGATTGCGTTGATTTATTTATATGGCTGCTCACAAATAAAATACTCTTCACAGCTTATAAAGTAAAGGATCTACACTGTATAATGCAGTGCTTTTCAACCTTTTTTGAGCCGCGGCACATTTTTTACATTTACAAAATCCTGGGGCACACCACCAACCAAAATGACACAAAATCACACTCTAACACAGTAATACATACAGTTAATATGTTTTTAAATGTATTTATATACTCAGTGTGACACCTGGGCCTGTTTCGATGAACACAACATAGATATTCTGGCAGGAATGGCAGAAAGACACAAACTTCCCACACAGAACTACCATAACCAAGAGAAAATACTATAATGGTTTGGTGGACATTGACCTTGGGTTTTGGAGTTGTAGTTCACCTATATCCAGAGAGCACTGTGGACTGAAACAATGTTGGATCAGGACCAAACTTGGCATGAATACTCAATATGCCCAAATGTGAACACAGATGGAGTTTGGGGAAAATAGACCTTGACATTTGGGAGTTACAGTTTCTGGGATTTATAGTGAACACACAATCAAAGAGCATCCTAAACTCTTGCAACAATGGAATTGAACCAAACTTGGCATATTGAACTCTCATTACCTACAGAAAGTACTGAAAGGGTTTGCTAGGGAATTGACCTTGAGTTTGGAAGTTGTAGTTCACCTACACCCAGAGAGCACTGTGGACTCAAACAATGTTATGTTATGTTGTTGTTTGTTTTCTATCCAGAATCCCAATGTTGGAAGAAGGCTCACCACTTTAAGGTCCCTAAAACAGGCATGGGAAAACTTCAGCCCTCTGGGTGCTTTGGACTTCAACTCCCACCATTCCTAACAGCCTGAGGGTTTTTCCTGCTTAAATGGCTGAGGGGGGAAAGGAAAAGAGCCTGAAGCTGCTAGGAATGGTGGGAGTTGGAGTCCAAAACACCTGGAAGGTCCGAGGGGGGAGGGAGGGAGGCGTGACCCATGCGGCGCTACTGCTCAGACTCACTCCAGAACAAAGCGAGCAGAGCAAAGCTAGAAAGAAGGGAGCCTGAGTGGAGAAGAAAAAGTGTTTGGCAGGAGGGGGAAGAAAGGGTATTGGAGGTTCCAATTTCCCACGGCACACCTGATGGTAAGTCACGGCACATTAGTGTGCCACGGCACACTGGTTGGGAAACACTGATGTAACCAACAATATTGTGAATGGTAGAATGAAGTAAATTTGCTCAGGGGATATTTGTGGATCCTGAAGATGAACTCACAATGATATGATTGCTGTATGTGGCACTAACAGAGCACACAAGGACCTAGAAAATATGGGGAGTTTATTTTCTAGGTGTAAGGCCATGGGTGACCTTGGTCAAGTCACTTTCTTTTATTTTCACATTTTCATAATATTTCCAAGAAAAGGTTCACCTTAGTTTCCATATGTTGGAAATACCTTGAAGCCATTCAGAATATATACATTTAAGAGAACTTTGTTCATTTATGACCTCATCAGATGAGCTGATTTGCCCATTGTACACTGCTTTCTCGCCACTTTTGACATAAGAACATAAGAAGAGCCATGCTGAATCGGACCTCAGCCCATCTAGTCCAGCATTCTGTATCACACAGTGGCCCACCAGTTGTACACGGGGATCTCGAGCAGAAGGGAGGGCAAAACCCTGACCTGCTCCCGACCCCCACAACCAGTACCCAGGAAATCCTGCCTACCTCAACCAACTCCGAGGTGGCCCTTGAATGTCCTTTCAGTAACTACCGATACACTTGGTATCCATGAATCTGTCTAATCCTGCCTTGAAGTTGTTCAGGCTGACAGCTGTCACAACCTCTTCTGGAAGTGAGTTCCATAACCCAATGACCCTCTGGGTGAAGAAATATTTCCCTTTATTAGTCCTAATTTTCCTACCTTGGAGCTTCAGGGAGTGCCCTCTAGTCCTAGTGTTTTGTGACAAAGAAAATAGTTTTTCTTTATTCACCTTTTCTATCCCATGCATGATTTTATACACTTCGATCAAGTCACCTCTTAAACGCCGTCTTTCAAGGCTGAAAAGACCAAGGCGTTGCAACCTGGTTTCATAAGGGAGCCGCTCCATCCCTTGGATCATTCTTGTTGCCCTTTTCTGTACCTTTTCCAGTTCCGTTATATCCTTCTTAAGGTGCGGAGACCAGAATTGTACACAGTACTCCAAATGTGGCCTTACCATCGATTTGTAGAGAGGTAATACAACATTTGCCGACCTATTTTCGATTCCCTTCCTGATCATGCCAAGCATAGAATTTGCTTTTTTCACTGCTGCAGCACACTGGGTTGACATCTTCATTGAGCTGTCCACCAAAACCCCAAGATCCCTTTCCTGGTTTGTCTCGGAAAGCTTTGACCCCATCAATTGGTAGGTGTAGTTGGGGTTCTTTGCCCCGATGTGCATGACTTTACACTTGTTTAGGTTAAAATGCATTTGCCACTTCGTTGCCCATTCACTCAATTTCGAGAGATCTTTCTGGAGCTCTTTGCAATCAGTTTCATTTTTAACTACCCTGGACATGGAGCCCATTACTCAAACAGGGACATCTAATTAAGCTCCATGCTGAAAGGGGATATCAAGCGGCATAAGTGGTCATGGTGACAACACTGCAGACTTGCCATGTTGTTTTCAGAACAATGGGGGGAGGGGGACCTGGGTGGCAATGCTTCCCACCATGAGCTGGGGCACCAGGTAAGTCAGGTGATGTGTGGCATGAAACAATGGGTTCTCCCCCCCCCCCCCCGGCTGGACCCCATTGATTTGCCACAATATGGGGCGAATCCATAGCTCTTTGTGATGAAGTCCCGATTTTTGAACATGGAGCTTCAGAATCAGATCCAGATATGGTAATGTGTGTCTTTCAAAAAATTTCACCAGATCCAAGTTCCTGCTATCAATGTAGTCCTCACTTAGGGACGTGTGAGAAACTCACTTCATTCAGATTTAGCTCACTTTTAGATCCAGATTGATCTGTACGTTTCCAGCAAAATGGAAATCAATATAAGTTGTAATTGGAAATCTACGTTTTCACTTTTGCACCGCATTACACAATATATAAAAAGAATTTTCTAGCATAGATACAAAATCAACAGAAGCAGTGGAAGAGTTCTTCACAATCTTTTTTTTAAAAAGGTGAATATCTTTTTTGTGGAAGTTTCAAGGATAGACCACTTTTTATTTGTATTTTGTTTGTTCTTTGGCCAGGCAAAAGGCAATCCAGGAAGTTTGAAGAAGCCCCTAGTACAGGGGTCGGGAACCTAAGACTCGCGAGCTATATCTGGCTCTTTCGATGATTTCATCTGGCTCACCTGCATGCGCCACCTTCACCCTCCTTTGCACCAAATTCTGTGCGCGCAGCTCAGCTGGAGGCGAGGCCAGCGCCAAGCTCTCCATGCCGGCTCTCAGCTGCACACGTGAAATTTGCGGGGAGGGAGGGCGAAGGTGGGGCACGCAGCTGAGAGCCGGCAGGGAGAGCTTTGTGATGGCCTCGCCTCCAGCTGAGCTGCGCGTGCCGCCTTCGCCCTCCCTCGCCCCAAAAATTGCACGTGCAGCTCCACTGGAGGCAGAGCCAGTGCAAAGCTCTCCCTGCCGGCTCTCAGCTGCGCACACAGAGGAGGCAGTGGTGGTTGCATTGCAGCTGTGTGGTGCTGCTGCCCCATCTCCATTGCCTCTTGCCTCTTTCCCTCTCCTGCGCAAGGGGCCTTGGAGGGGGCACGTCGGAACGCACCACCACGCAGCCGCCGTCGCCCCCAAACTTGCGTTCCACGAGTGAGGGGAGTGGCGTGGACTTGCCTGCGTTGGGGTGGCGGTGCTCTGGGGAGAGGAGAGGCCCCCGCCACCACCTCCTCCAACCTCCTTCTACAAGCTGTGCATCATTTGGCTGGGCCAAGTCACCGGCAAGGTGAGTGAGCGGGGCGGGAGGCGGGCAAGGCCCTTCACTCCCTCACAGGCTGGTGATGCTTCCACAAGCCCCTGTCCTGGTCTGAAAGAAAGAGGGGCGTTTTTCCTCCCTTTCTCCCCCTTTCGCTGTATTGCAACATGGTTAGATATCAGGCCTGGGCAAACTTGGGACCTACAGGTATTTTGGACTTCAACTCCCACAATTCCGGCTGTTAGGAATTGTGGGAGTTCGGAGTCCAAAGCCTCCAGAGGGCCCATGTTTGACCATTATATATATATATACTAGCTGAGGACCCGGCGGTGCCCGGGTTATTTGAGGAAGGCATTGTGTGCCAAGGTTGGTTCCTATTAGAGGTTTATGTGGCTTGCAGTGGTCTCAGGAACTTAGTGAAGGTACGGCAAGTCCCGGGGGCCTAGTCAGGAAAATCAAGTTAAGGAAGCCTAACAATTGTCACGATCACGGACTTAGCGGGCCCCTTAATCACACACACAGAGACGTACTGAAGGCTAACTACTTTATTGAGTATAAAAACAGTTCCAAAGAATATATAGTCCAATGATAAGCAATTGTCCAAAAAAGACGTGGCCGGAGAACTGAGGATGCGTTCCCACGGATCCTATACTTAATCCTTCGGCCGAGGTCCGCGGCGCTCTAGGCTTCTTCGTCTCCAATCTCTGCTCACGGACCTCGGTCGGTCTAGGACCCTAGACCAAGCCCTCCTGGTAGACTCAATGTCCCGTCTCCTATCGAAGGAGCGACCTTGTCTCTCAGCAGCTGTGTCGCTATCTTCCTGAGAACTTTCCTCCCTCGGCTTCGTCCATGTTTTCACTTTCAAGCTCTTGGGAATTCCTCCCCCCGGGGTGTTCATAACTCCCTTCGCTGCTTCCCATCTCCACCTGGTGATCGGAATCTATGCTAGGCCCAAACAACATCTCATCCCATGCCAAGCTCTCTGTGGGCGAACGAGGCCCATCCGAAGGGCCCTGTGCTTCACCCCAATCATCTAGCTCATCCTCTGAATCCACATCTGCTGCTGCAGGCCCTAATGCTAATGGAACCCCAGGACCTATTCCCTGCCCTCCCGGCACAAACGAGAACTGCTGTGCTACACTATCCCCCCCCTCAGGGCCCCTCCGAGGCCGCCCTCGAGGTTTGGGTTTGTCAGGGTACTTGCGGTGAAAACGAGCCACCAGATCCGGAGCATGGACATCCCGAGCCCGGGTCCATGAACGTTCTTCCAGGCCCAACTCCTTCCAGTCAAGCAAATACTCCAACTTCCGGTAGCGGATGCGAGCATCCAAGATGTCCTGGACCTCCAACTCCTCCTCGCCATTGCGCATCACAGGGAGAGGAGGCGGCTGCGTCACGTCAGGCCGCACCCCCTTCGCCGGGCGGAGCAACGAACGATGAAACACCAGGTGGAGCTGCATGTCCGCTGGGAGTTGTAGTTTGAAGGAAACAGGCCCCACCTTCTCCAAAACGTTGTAGGGACCCAAGAATCTCGCGTCCAGCTTGCGGCTGGGTCGCTGCGTAGGCAAATTCTTGGTGGACAGCCAAACTTTATCCCCCACGAGGATCTCCGGACCCTCCTGGCGGCGCCGATCAGCCATCCGCTTGTAGTCAGCTTTCGCCTGGTCCAATTGGGTGCGTAGCAAGTCTTGGAGTGCAGTGAGCTCTCGAAGCCAATCCTTAGCCTCGAAACGTCCCCAGACGGGTCCACCGGCGGGTAGAACCGAGGGTGGTGTCCATAGTTAGCAAAGAAAGGAGTCTCCTTGATGGATTCCTGCGTCGCATTGTTGTAAGCAAACTCCGCCAAAGACAACAAGGACGCCCAGTTGTTTTGCTGATAGTTGACATAGCAGCGCAGGTACTGCTCCAAGGTGGCATTAACCCTTTCGGTCTGCCCATCGGTCTGCGGGTGATGAGCCGTGGACATCCGCACATCAATCCCCAGCAACTTCTGGACAGCCTTCCAGAACTGGGAAGTGAATTGGGTGCCCCGGTCCGTCACCAAGCTCTGTGGAAGTCCATGCAGCCGAAACACATGTTGCACAAACATATCAGCAGTCTCCTTGGCAGTAGGCACCCCCACACAGGGGATGAAGTGTCCCATCTTGGAGAAACAGTCCACCACGACCAGTATCGTGGTGAAACCCTTGGACTTGGGGAGGTCGGTGATGAAATCAGCCGAAATCATCTTCCAAGGCGCAGAGGGGGTCGGGAGCGACTGGAGCAAACCGGCCGGCTTGCCCCCCTGGTTCTTAGCCCGGTGGCACACAGGGCAGGATCCCACATAGTCCTCCACATCCCTCCGCACTTTAAGCCACCAAAAGTCCCGTAGGACCAGTTGCAAAGTCTTGAAAAGCCCAAAATGGCCTGCGGCCCGGCTATCGTGGCAAAGCTTGAGAATGTCCTCCCGCTCGGGCCCAGGGGAAACATAGACTGAGTCTCGGTGGTAGAGCACCCCGTTCTTTACCTGGAAAAGGGCTTGGGGCCCCTTGGCCAGCTGCTCTTGCACCCACGGGTCGGTCTGCTGGCGAGCGTGGACACGAACACACAAAGGTCTCTTGTCTGCAGGGGCCGGCGGGGCCGCTGGAGGATTGACAGGGAGCGCCCGAGCAGCCGCAAAGTTCTCCGCTTTGAGCAACCTGGCCTCCGACGGCCCGGCCCCATCGCGAACGTACTCCGGCTTTCGGGACAACGCATCAGCTTGCTTGGTCTGCTTGGGGGGGCTGAGTGGTGAACAGCTGCTTTAACTTGCGGAACCCTACATCTGCCTCCGGAGTCCACCGGAAAGGCACCTTTCCCCGCAAACACTGGGTGATAGGATCAGCCCACTTGGCAAAGTCAGGAATGAACTTTCTGTAGTAGTTGGCAAAGCCCAGGAATCTTTGAATGTCTTTTTTGCTGGCCGGGGCCGCCCAGTCAACCACGGCTTGGACCTTGGTGTCATCCATGGCAATGCCCGTAGGAGAGATACGGTAGCCCAGAAAGTCCACCTCCCGCAGATCAAAAGCACATTTCTCCAGCTTAGCATAGAGCCCGTGAGCTCTGAGTCTCTGGAGCACCTCCTTGACATGGCGGTCATGGGTCGCCTGATCTGGAGAAAAAATCAGCAGGTCGTCTAAGTAGACCGCCAAATAGCGGTCCAGCAGGTCTCGGAAAATGTCATTCATGAAATGTTGGAAACAGGCTGGGGCGTTGCACAAACCGAATCCCATCACCAGGTATTCGAAGCTTCCCCATTTGGTCTGGAAGGCCGTCTTCCATTCATCGCCCTGGCGAATCCGGACAAGATTGTAAGCCCCCCTCAGGTCCAGTTTAGTGAACACCTTGGCTCCCGCATCCGCTCAAGAGCTCGGGGATCAAGGGAAGGGGTAGCGGTTCCGGATTGTGATCTTGTTGAGTTCCCTATAGTCATTGCAAAGCCGCAACTCCCGATTTCTTCTTGGCGAACAGAATCGGTGCCCGGCCGGGATTGGGAGGGCCGAATGAACCCCTTCCGCAGATTCTCATCCAGGAAATCTCGGAGAGCCTGTTGCTCTGGTTCCGAGAGAGGTAGAGTCTCCCCGCGGGATTGGGGCTCCCGGCTGCAATTCAATGGCACAGTCATAGGGCCGGTGCGGAGGCAAGCGTTCCGCCTCCTTCTCACTGAAGACATCCCAAAATCCGGCATACTTCTTGGGCAGGGTGGCCACATTTTCCACTTCTTGAGCCTGGCACGCCCGGGCCATCATGCAGTGGCCCTGGCAATGTTCAGAAGAAAAAATTATCTGTCTCTTGGCCCAGGAGATCTGGGGGTCATGGAGCGCGAGCCACACAATGCCCAGGACAATGGGGAAATCTGGGAGCTTGGTCACAAGAAAAGAAATGTCCTCTTTATGGGAGCTAGTCCACATCCTGGTAGGGGCTGTATATTGAGTCACAGCCCCGGTTTTCAAAACTCTCCCATCGATAGTCTGAACACCCTTGGGCTCTTGGAGATCAAGAAATTTTAGTCCAGCAGACTTGGCATAGTCTGCATCGATGAAGTTGTTGGTGGCCCCCGAATCTATCATGGCATGGACCATCATCGGCCCCTTTTCGGGCGACCACAGGCTGACCATTACAAGGAACAGTTGTCCAGTCTTGGGTTCAGGGGGAAGGTTAGCGATGTCGGCCGAGTGAGCGAACCCTCTTACACCCGGCCGGCCCCTTCCCCCGTCGCCTGGATGGCTTCTTCGGCCTCTGGGGCCCCTCCGAGGGCGGCAGAGGCCCGAGGAGTCTTTCCACGCGGTTTCTGGGGGCACTCCTTTGAAAAATGTCCAGCCCCCCCGCAGTACCAACATAAGTTGAGACGCTGGCGCCGAGCCTTCTCCGCCTGGTCCACTTTGGGCCGTACTGTCCCCAACTGCATGGGCTCCGGGTCGTCAGGGCCAGCGGGCATCGGCAATTGCCGGGGTTGGAACTGCCCGGCCCCCCCTTCCTTCCTGGCCACCGGTTTCTCCAGCGGGGCCTTGTCCCACCGCCTTCTGGTCTGCAGTCCAGCTTCCACACGAAGGCTCAGGGCAATGGCGGCCTCAAGATCATCAGGCCGAGGATGTTTCAACATCTCCTGTTGCATTTCTGAAGTCAGCCCTGCAGTATAGTGGTAACGCGACGCCGATGCGTTCCACTGCACCTGGGCAGCCAGGACTCAGCGGGAAATATACTGGGACAGGGATAGATCCTTGATCGTCAGCCGGGCCAGGTCCCTCTCGGCCAGCTCTTCATTCACGGGAGCCCCCCATGTCGCCCGGATCGTGGCTAGGAAGGCCTGCAGCGTGTTGGTATGGGGACTGGGCCCGGATCAACGCGGTGGCCCACGTTGCTGCGGTCCCTTCCATCAGGTTGAAGATAAACACCACCTTGGCGTGATCAGTGGCGAACTCGTTGGGGCGCTGCTCCAGGTACAGTTCCACTTGGCAAACAAAAACCTCCACCTGAGCCGGGTTGCCATTGAAACGGGCCGGTGGGCTCACCCCCGGGTGCCGTCCAACCCGGGTACGTAGTTCTCCCAATTCCTGCTGCATCGCTTGCACTTGTGCATCCGTCAAGTTAGCCATGGCGACCACTGTCGTGGGCGCTTTTTGCGGCGTCGAGCGGCGTCCCGTGGTGTGATAAGGTGTTCTTAGAGTTCTCCGGCCAGCTGTCACGATCACGGACTTAGCGGGCCCCTTAATCACACACACAGAGACGTACTGAAGGCTAACTACTTTATTGAGTATAAAAACAGTTCCAAAGAATATATAGTCCAATGATAAGCAATTGTCCAAAAGGTAGTAAGCAAGATTGTCCAAAGTAACGTAGCAAAGAGGCTTGAAGCTTGGCAAGGCTCCGCAATCCAATGCGGTTCAGGAAACAAGGCAGGGCTCCGCAAACCAATGCGGATCAAGAAACAAGGCAAGGCAAATGCAAGGCAAGGCTTGATGACCACGGCTAGCTTGTGGTCCCACTCCGCTTCACGCCTATTCAGGAAAGACGTGGCCGGAGAACTGAGGATGCGTTCCCACGGATCCTATACTTAATCCTTCGGCCGAGGTCCGCGACGCTCTAGGCTTCTTCGTCTCCAATCTCTGCTCACGGACCTCGGTCGGTCTAGGACCCTAGACCAAGCCCTCCTGGTAGACTCAATGTCCCGTCTCCTATCGAAGGAGCGACCTTGCCTCTCAGCAGCTGTGTCGCTATCTTCCTGAGAACTTTCCTCCCTAGCACTTTCCCACTCGGCTTCGTCCATGTTTTCACTTTCAAGCTCTTGGGAATTCCTCCCCCCCAGTGTTCATAACTCCCTTCGCTGCTTCCCATCTCCACCTGGTGATCGGAATCTATGCTAGGCCCAAACAACATCTCATCCCATGCCAAGCTCTCTGTGGGCGAACGAGGCCCATCCGAAGGGCCCTGTGCTTCACCCCAATCATCTAGCTCATCCTCTGAATCCACATCTGCTGCTGCAGGCCCTAATGCTAATGGAACCCCAGGACCTATTCCCTGCCCTCCCGGCACAAACGAGAACTGCTGTGCTACAACAATATCCCATGAGCTGAGGCCTAGTCAGGAAAATCAAGTTAAGGAAGCCTTTCTGTCAATTTTAAGGCTGGTTTGTGTTTTATAGGGGCTTTAGTGTTGTTTGGGAAGTGAATGACGTGAAGGTACTGCAAATCCCATCATTCGTGGCCCCTCCTGTCCTAAACCACACCAGGTAGTGAAGTGGGCCATTGGTCGCCTGTTTGCCAAGTTTGGTCCTGATCTGCTAGTGCTGTGAGCCTCATTGGCTGACTGCCTGAGGCCTTTCCCTTTCCCTCTGAGTCACTTTAGAATGTTTGAATGTGGTTGGCCATTTGCAGGCAGTTATGCAAATTCCATTTCAGTGGCAACCAATCCCCTCTGTCTGGTGCCGTAGAATGTTGGAGTTCTGAGGCTAGCCAGTTAGAGCCCGTTATGCAAATAATCCCACAGTGGCAGCCAATCAAAACACTGCCACATATTCCTCCCACCGCACCGCCGCAAACACTGACACACACACACACACACACACACACACACACACATATATAATATAAAGGGGTTCCCGTCATGGAACGACCGTCCCAAACAGAGAAACCTTACAACGCAGAAACACCAAACTTGCCAACAGAAATAGGCCTCAAGCAAGGTATGTTTGTAGCAAAGAAACTTTGCCCCCCAAAACCTAAAAGGCCCCCAAAACAACGAGTAAAAAAACCTACATTTCCCAGCATCCTCCAGGGCTGCCAACGACTCTCCCAGCCTCTACATTGTGATAACATGATTGGCTGCCAATAAGGGCGGATTTGCATAACTCCTGTACTGGCCAGCCAACATGAACATTCCGACCCATAATAAACTGTCAGAGGAGGATAAGGCAAAGGGCTGAGGCAGAAACACAAACACCCAATTCACTTCCCACAGAAAATTTACACCCCTACATATCACAGACCACGTCCAAAATTGACAGTAAGGCTTCATTAACTTAATTTCCCTGACTAGGCCTCACTTAATGGAATGCTGTTTACGCTCTGAATTGACAGTAAGGCTTCATTAACTTGATTCTCCCGACTAGGCCTCAGCTCATTGGATATTGTGTATGGCCTGAATTGACAGTAAGGCTTCATTAACTTGCTGTTCCTGACTAGGCCTCAGCTCATGGGACATTGTGTATGGCCTGAATTTACAGTAACCTACCTTGGCACACAGAGCCCCTATAACCCACGCTACATTCTACTACAGTTTGGAGGAGGGTGGACCATGGATTATGGGACTTGAAGTACCTCCATGGATAATGGGATTTGTACTACTTCAAAACCCATCATTCCCCACAGACCACTGTGGCCCAGAACCAAGACCGATAAAGACCAAACTTGGCACACAATGCCCCCCATGACCCACACTCCATCCGACTGCAGTTCAGAGGAGGACACACCATGGATACTGGGATTTCAAGTACCTCCACTCACTTCCAAAGTACCCCACCCACACAAGCATCAACCTCTACATCAACACAGCAGACGGAAAGACAAAAAACATTGTATATCCACAAGCTCTGCAGAACGCCAGCAACACCACACAACAACAACTCCACAGGACTCCAACATCCCACCCACCAAAACAACCCACAACGACACAGCCATGGCCCCAACAACACCATAACTAACAACAATTCCAACACTTACATACTCAGACTTTCTCGCATCTCCTATATAGGGCACAGCAACACGTGCCGGGTACAGCTAGTGTGTGTGTGTGTGTGTGTGTGTGTGTCTCTCACTGAAATAAATTTCCAAATATTTTGCTCTTATGTCTCTCTGAGTCAAAAAGGTTCCTGACCCCTGCCCTAGTACAGTATAGTCCTGAGGGCTTCTTGCAGTCCCAAGGATATGATTTACCCATCCTAAGTGTATACATTGCTACATTCCCTATTCTATTGGGAAGGTTGAATTTTGCACACAATGTCCCCCATGACCCACACTCCATCTGACTGCAGTTCAGAGGAGGACACACCATGGATACTGGGATTTCAAGTACCTCCACTCACTTCCAAAGTACCCCACCCACACACGCATCAACCTCTACATCAACACAGCAGACAGAAAGACAAAAAACATTGTATATCCACAAGCTATGCAGAACGCCAGCAACACCACACACCAACAACTCACCAGGACTTCAACATCCCACCCACCAAAACAACCCACAACGACACAGCCATGGCCCCAACAACACCATAACTAACAACAATTCCAACCCTTACATACTCAGACTTTCTCGCATCTCCTATATAGGGCACAGCAATGCGTGCCGGGTACAGCTAGTGTGTGTGTGTGTGTGTGTGTGTGTGTGTGTGTGTGTGTATCACTGAAATAAATTTCCAAATATTTTGCTCTTATGTCTCTCTGAGTCAAAAAGGTTCCTGACCCCTGCCCTAGTACAGTATAGTCCTGAGGGCTTCTTGCAGTCCCAAGGATATGATTTACCCATCCTAAGTGTATACATTGCTACATTCCCTATTCTATTGGGAAGGTTGAATTTTGTATCTTATTTTAAGACAAACAAACAAAGATTCCCACAGGGGATGAAAATCTGCTTTGAATAGGACTGATACATTGATATCAGCTCTTCTTTCCCTTGTGCTGGAAGACTTAATAAGGTACAGTTAATTAGGTAACAATGGGGATCCTGTTCAGGTGGATACTTAGAAATCTCTTTATAACCAACCAGAGGAGTTTCTTTTGAATCCCAGCTAGAAAAATAATAGAAGAAAGACACAGGAAACCATGCAGTGATAAAACTATACAGCTGCCAGTGTTGGTAAGCACAGCCTTTGAATCTGCATGGCATTCGTTTGCAAAAGATTATTTTTTTCCCGCGTCTAAATTACGTCTTATTGATAATATGTAACCAAAAGATAATCTTGAAACAAAAGCAGGTACATCTCCCCCATCCCCTGCTAAAAGGAACCTCTGACTGAGATGCAGTACAATTCTTTCTGCAGTGACGTCCTTGTTTAACTTCATCCAATATGACTCGAAATTACCATTTTATATATTTGTTATAAATAGCATCAAAAGATTAGGAACTCGAAGGGGGGAAATTAAAATTTCTCTTCTCATCCAACTCAAATATTGTTCTTGTCTTACACAGATTACTCATGTAACGTAAATCCATACTCCCCTCTCCTAATCTGTATAAATTAGCACCACAGCAGCTAATGACATAGTGAAAATGTTTACATACGTGTAAGCATTAATCACTTCCAGAACTCATTATCAAAAGAAATCTCTTACAAGATATTCACTGTTATTAGTCTTTTGGCAAGATAGCCAGTTTCATTTAATTAAGGTGTTAAGCAAATTAGAAATGACATCTTTTGAGAGAAATTGATGTTGGGTTGGAAATGGGTCAATGGCTTCCTTCTTCTTCTTCTTCTTCTTCTTCTTCTTCTTCTTCTTCTTCTTTTGGTGCTACAAATCCTGAAGAAGTGCCTAAAGGAATTCTTATTAATGTATTAATTAATGCGGGTGTATGAAATATGCATAAGATCTGAACAATTAAAATAAAATATACATGTCAAAGTTTAAATATCTGAACTCTGCATGTGCATTTCTATATATCTAACTCTGGAATGGATCTAGGTTTGCATATACATAGACAGCAGTCAGGAATCTTTTGCTTTCCAGATGATCTAGACCAGGGCTGTCCAACTTCTACCGGCCCAGGGGCCAGAATTCTGGTGACTTATGACCTGGGGGGCCGCGAGGCGGGGCTGATCATGGGGGCGGGGCCGATCGCGGGGCGGGGTCGATCACGGGGGCGGTGGCGGTTGCGAGGGGCGATTTCGCCGCTTCTGGCACCTTACTGTGACGCTGTAAGGCAGGGCGAAGCCAAGGGAAGCTCTCCTTAGCTCCTCCCTCCCTTCTACAGTGTCACTCTCGGGCGCCAGAAGCGCGAAATTGCCCGCTTCGGGCGCCCGAGAGTGACACTGTAAGGCAGGGCGAAGCCAAGGGAAGCTCCTCTTAGCTCCTCCTTCCCTTCTACAGCATCACGGCCGGGCGCCAGAAGCGGCGAAATCACCCGCTTCTGGCGCCCGAGAGTGACGCTGTAAGGCAGGGCGAAGCCAAGGGAAGCTCCCCTTAGCTCCTCCCTCCCTTCTACAGCGTCACTCTCGGGCGCCAGAAGCGGGCGATTTTGCCGCTTCTGGCGCCCGGCCGTGACGCTGTAGGAGGGAGGGCGAAGCCAAGGGAAGCTCCCCTTGACTCCTCCCTCGCGGCGGCCGTGGATGGCGCTTGCGCCACCGTGGGCATGCGCACTTTAAAAAATTGGGATTTTTGGGGGATTTTTTCCCCAGAATTTTTTTATTTTTTATTTATTGCAGGAGGGTAGGGGGGCGTGTCCAAGGGGCTGGCGGGCCGTGTACAGCCCGCGGGCCGGTTGTTGGACAGGCCCAATCTAGACTCCAATTTTGGCAATTCTTTACCATGGAACACCTACTATGATGAAACCTGAGCCCTGCCACATGCACAATGGAGGACCTTCTCACAACAACACCAGAGGTACTCCAAGTGGTCAGCTTCTGGTCAAAGGACATTTAGCCTAATGCCAACTTTTAAACTTTGTTTGTGTTTTTAAATACATGTTAACTGTACCTTCAACTCACTTCTGACATGATAAATAAATAAACACTAGGCCTGGTTAGGTTTTTCGTATCTTGATCAAATTCATATTAAATTCGATTCTAAATTACTTTTGAACTGTTTATGAAGCGCTTTAAGCAACCTGGAAGTAAATTATTAAATTTGAAGCCACCACTGCCATTTTCGAAAGAGAAATTGCCATTTTCGGAAAGGGTTTTCCCTTCCCTGACCTTCCCTTCCGTGTGGATTGAGATCCAGAGGGAAGGCATGGGCTTGGAAGCCCATGGCTTCCCTCCGGATCTGAAAGGCGCCTTTCAGATCTGGAGGGAAGGCATGGGCTTCCAAGTGGGATAACATCCCTCCACAGGAGATCTGGGGTAAACCCGTGTTGGAAGCCCATAGCTTCTCTTCGGATCTGAAACGCGGCTGCCGGCCCAGGTCTAAACAAGGAGAAGATATTGCTTCATATTGGGTTAAAACTCCCAGTATGGAGCAATGCCTTCTCCCTCTGCTTAGACTTGGGCCAGCAGCTGTGTTGAAACATGGCTGCCGCTCCAGGTCTAAGCGAGGAGAAGATATTGCTCCATACTGGGAGTTTTAACCCAATATGGAGCAATGCCTTCTCCCTCCGCTTAGACCTGGGCCAGCAGCTGCATTTTAACATGGTAAGCATTTCCGAAATTTCGGAAATCAATCAGTTTTTTTTCAAAAAATTCGAAGCCAGCACCCCCTACAAGTTTTGAACCTTTTTTTAAATCAACCAGCCCTAATAAATACCATGGGACTTACTGAGTCAGAGGGATGGGAGTTAGAGGGAAAAACAAGTAGAAGATAAATGTTAACCTCTCTTGATACAGACCATTAAGATCAATGGAGCTTACAATGATCATGATTAAGTCCCATTGATTTCAGTTGGTCTACTCATTTTATATGAACAGAGCTTGAAGAAATAACCCCCACTGTCCTCTAGCTGCATATTGGGCTGAATGTTTAGTCTAGAAAAAACTGCCTCAAATAATTTATTTATTTATGTATTTATACTTCAAACTTCTAGACCACCACTCCCCGAGGGTTCGGAGCGGTTTACAGAGTTGAAGAAAAAACATAGTATAAGCAAGAGTAACATACACACATAATACAATACAGTTTAACAACACAATAAATTACCAATTAACCAAAGTGATGCGGAACTGCAGCACTATGCCCTTCCCAAATTGACTCCAACAGGTCTTCCACCATAGGATCTGAGGGAGGGATTCGTCATAGCCAGGAGGGGATTTCTCTCCCTAGCTTTCGTGACAACAGGCTATTTTTCTTTCATTTTGGGGTTATGGGAGCCTGATCTGACCCAGCTCCCAAAATCCAACCCCCAGAAGGCCCTGGACTTGTATTTCTTATAATCGTTCCACTCCAGTACACCAAGAGGAGTAGTCCTAGGGCTGTCCTTATTTCCGATGCTCACCCCAGAGTTAATGGGAACATCAGTCACTTGAGTATTTGTTGGCTCCAGACTCTCCACCGATGGACCGGAAGTCAGGTGTTTCTTCAATTTCCTCTTCTGGCTTCTCTTCCAGCACCTGCGTACTTGTCCTTTCCGGTCTAGGTCCAAGGAGGAGGAGGAAGACCGCCTCCCCTCAGCGTCTCTAAGGCCATCTGCCATTTTGCTCGGCCCCTTGAGTTCCTGACTCACTGCCATCAGGAAGCCGCGACATTGGGGACGGGGCCTCTAGGCACAAGCCAGGATCTCCATAATGTCCAGCGGTACATGCTCTTTCCAGGGGCACTCCGTCGGTACAAGGCGGCTGGGGTGGTCGGCGCTTGTCCCCACCTGCCATGGGCATCCAGTCACTGCATCGGGGCTCCAATCAGGGTTGGGCGCAGCAGAGGGGCAGCATGCCTCACGTGGACCTGCCGCCATGGCTGAGGGTCCGGATCCAACCAATGGCTCCCTGCCCTCCTCAGCCTCCAGGCACGGTTCTCACTGGCAACTCTTAAAATATATTTCTATATTGATTACTAGTCTGATTTTAAATAACTGTTTACTGGGGAGTTGTCCTTCTCCTCTTAGGGCGCTTGTGCCCGCTTTGTGCTGGTCTGTGACCGTAATAAAGTTTTTGATTTGATTTGATTTGACTGGCAACAGTATTAATTATTGAAAATTATGGGGCAATTACTTTTGCTTTCCCAAATTCAGAATTTTTTTTGGCTAAATCATTCGAGTTTGGTTTGATCACTGTCTAATTCAAATAAGGAATGGACTGGATAATCCACATGTTATCCAAAATGATTTAATAGGGGTGCCATTTCAGTTAATAATATAAAAGATGCTTCCTCTGACAATAAAAACAAAAAGCAATTGAAGTTAATAATATCTTAGGGTTTATCTACATTGGCTACTTAATCTGCAGACAATTCAGAGCAGTCATACTTCAGGCTGACCCTGGAAGCATCCACTTACTCCATGCCCAACCTGTAGTAGTGGTGGGGCAAAATCTACACGGTCCAGCAATGCTCCAGGTGTGGTTGAAGCTGTCCTCCAGATGTTGCTGAAGCCCATCTCCCAGCAAAACTATCTAGGAGAACCAATGTGTAGTAGGCATGAGAAAAAAGTTATGAAAATGAAATGATTCGTAAGAAATTCGTAAGAAATGCTACTTTTGAGTATTTCAGCACCTGGAACGCCAACCAGGAAGTGGACTTTCTTTATAGAACTTCGGGGGCCAGGATTTTCTTAAGTGTCGTTATTAGGTCGTAAGGGGGAGGCACCCTCCTTCTCTCTCACCACCCTCCGCCTCCCTTGCCAATAAGTATTATGGCAAGGCAAGCCCTAAACTCGCTCCTTCTTTCGGCTGGAAGCCCGGAAAAAATGTAAACAGAGAGGATTACTCAGAAGCCCTCCTTTGTGGATTTACTTCTGAGGAAACCTCTCTGTTTACATTTTTTCCAGGCGTCCCTGCCTCCTGCCTGCCAGGATCTAAAGCATCAAAGAGTATTGGGGTGAGAAACCAACCTAATGTATAATAGAATGAATGCTACTGTAAGTGCCTAATATTATAAGTAATCCAACTGGTCATACCTACATTCCATGCACATACAATAATACAGCAGTAATAACAATAACAAGAGGTAAAATTCAAACCGAAGTATTCTGACTGGTCCCTGCCTCATGCGGTGCAAACGGGCTCTTCTCTATTAGCCTGAGTCCCATCTAGAATTCAGTGTGATTTATTCAAGTTTTGGCCTACAACTCCCAGAAATCCCAGCCAATTTACCAGCTGTTAGGATTTCTGGGAGTTGTAAGCCAAAACCATCTGGAATGCGCATGCGCTGGCATACGAACTACTAACGAATTTCGTTAGTAATTAAGTTACATTTTAGAAATTTTTGGAAATTTTTTTGTAAGTCTTTCTTTTACTAATCAACCCCCCAATTTGATTTTAGAATCGCCATTTTTGGGTTCGAAACCATGCCTAATGTGTAGTCCTTCATCTTGGAAACCATAGATTTCCTACCCCCTAAACAGATAGTTGTCATTGCACTCTTTGCTGCTGGATTTAAGGCCAGGTCATCTTCCACCAGGGCACCTCCACAAGTTGGCTGTGGGGAAATCCTGCCTGGTGAGTTACTGCTAATCAAGGTTGGTGTTCATGACATATCATGCTAGATGGACCACTAGTCTTCTTTAGTAAAAGGCAGATTTCTGTATTCCTAAATCACAGTGTGCCATGCTGCTTTTTCTTGCTCTTGTTTTTTTTATTCATATTTCAAATTGTTTTTAGGGTTCTAGATTGCTTAACAACCCTTTAACAATAGGCTTTGATATTTTTCATATATATTGGCTGATACACTGTTTGAAGATGAGGAGGTGTAATTTCTACCAGTATGCCTAGGAGCCAAAGAGGGTGGTCAGCCTGTTGAAGTACAAAGTGTATCCCTCTGGCTGACCATTGGCTATTTGGGTCTGGGAAGAGCTGTATGTGGACATAAGTCATCCACAGTTCTCATTCTGGTCAGGATGATGAGATATAAGTAACAGAATAAATAAATAAATAAATAAAGTAGCTATGATCCTGCATTGTGCTAGCAGGTGGTAAAGTTCCACCTAGCATACAATTCAACTTCCTTTCTAGCTACTAGGCCTGTTTGATTCATTAAAAAATGGTTCAAAACTCGTTCCAGATGTAAAGGGCACTGGCGCTTCAAATCTGAATGCCTTTTGAAATTTTCCGGAAAATTTTTGAAATTTATTCCAAAAAAAATTCTGACATTTCGGAATGGCTTTGTTAATAGCATCCGCGAAAACCTGCAAAAAACCTCAGTCTAATGCGGGAGGGAAGAAATCGGCTTCCAAACTGGGTTTAGCAGGGCTTCTCTCCCACAAGAAGGACTTGGGGCAGGAGCTGTGTTTAAACCAGTTTGGAAGTGGATTTCTTCCTTCCCAAGTCAGCCGATTCCTTTCCGAAAATGGCACCGGTGGCTTCGAAATGGCAAATTCACTTCCGGGTTGCTTACATCACTTCAAAACCACTTCAAAAGTGAATTTAATCTGAATTCATTCCGATTTTAGAAGTATTCCGTAAAACCTAACCAGGCCTAATAGCTACCTATTCCAAACCAAAGCCATCCTATGGTGAGAGGAGGACAGAGGGAAGGGTGGAGGTCAGTCAGGCAGCCAGAAAGCTACATTCTTGCAGTTACTTACAGGAAGTAAGTAACTTTGGATATGCAGAGCAGATCTAGGAAGTCCAACAAAGTGCCTTTTTCTTCTTGTTGTACAAAGCCAGTGATGTCACTTCGTATTTTAGAATGGCATGCATTGGCTGGTACTGTATTGATGGCAGGAATTTAAAATAACACAAAGATACTTTTATATATTGATCTTTTCTGGTTATGGCAGATGAAGAAATGCATCTGCCATGACCAGAAAAGATCAATATATACCATCACTAATACAGTACTAGCCAATGTCTGCCATTCCAAAGAATGAAGTGTTAATGAGGTCCAGCTTCAGATGACTTGGTCGTTCAGCCCACTTCACAGCAGAATGAATGAGAAGTATCTTAAAGGGCCCTGGCTAATCCAAGTTTTTGTGTTTTCTTTGGTGTACATCTCTAGTATTTAGCACAAGGTCAATCATAATGGAATTTGTTTTTCTTGCAGTTTTACTTGTTCTCATTAAACTATTCAGAGTCAGAAGCACCAGGAGACCTAGGGCAAATCACCTCGAAATTTACCAGTTGAATCCAACATAAATTCTAAGACATTTTCCAGCTCATGTCACAAAGTATGAAGGTGGTGAAACTCTTTTGCTCAAAGATGCACTGCTTTTACAATTCACAGAGACTGTGTAGTCCAAGGGATTCTGATTTCAAAGTCTGAATCCCCTTTGGACAGTCTGCTGTTATAGGAAAACATTGTGTTCCTTTGTTCTGAAAAGTATGTTTTTTATGCCTACCAGCTTCTACAGGACACTTTAGAACTTAGCTTTCAGTAAATAGACTTTTAAATTAGAATCATGTAACCAAGAAAGTATTTAATCTACAGAGTACAGAAAATTTTAAGAATTCCTTCTTATCTTTTATGTTTATCTGGTGTCATAAAACTCTACAGTTAGATACGGTGTTCAATTGCCTGTGAATTTAAACCTCCACACAAACCATCCTGCTTAAATACTAGACCTGTGCGATCAATTAGAAAAAGTGTTTCAATACTCATTATTAAATTGAGAGAGAGGTGGGTGGGTGGGAATTATTTCTAAATGGTTCTGGCCCTACCTATCTGTCCAAACGTATCTCTCCTTACTGTTGTGACCCAAGGACCTGGAAGACCCCTCAGTAATCCGCTTGTCACTGGCCACGATTAAAATGCTGAATATAAAATATAGAAAAGAGACTAGAATTATAGTCTAAAGATGCTTTAAAGCATCAATAGATAGCAGCAATTGTCCACGGAGGCAGGAAGCAAGATTATAGTCCTTTGGTATATGCAGGAACAAAGCAAAGAGAATCTTCTTGCCCCAAACGGGATAAATCCAGGAAAGGTAAATACTTGGCTTAAAGCTTGGCAAACAAAGTTCTTGGCAACAAAGTTCTTAACGGGCCCAGCGGTCAGACAAGGTCCCGTGAAGCTTGGCTTGGAAAATGCAAAGTTGAGGAGACCCGATGCAGTGACTGGATGCCCATGGCAGGTGGGGACAAGCGCCGACCACCCCAGCTGTCTCAAAGCTTTGATCCCTTCGACGCAACTGCATCGAAAGTCAGTTCCCAAAACAGATCCCAGCTGGCCTCTCTTTAGGCCTTTCACATGGGAATGGTATGTGATTCCAATTAGCAGAGGCACCTGGGAAGGAGAAGGGAGTTGTTCCATCTCCGCTTATCCGGCCGAGAGGGACATGAGCTTTACTTAGCCTTGAACAAGGAATGACCTGAGAGTCTTTGCAAACATGGCCTGGCCGCGGCTTACCTTTTGGCCTAGCAGGCCTCAATGAATTAACATGGCTGTGGTCTGGCTTGACCAAGGAAACAGGTTGGGAATCATGCTGGGGTGTGACACTTACAAACAGGGGCGGTCCTACAAGATAGGCCAAGTAGGCGGCCGCCTAGGGCGCCATCTGGGAAGGGGGCGCCATCCTGGCCGCATGGGGCGCCATCATGGCCCTGCCGATGTTCCTCAGACAGTGCTGCAGCTGCCTGCTTTTTGACCCCCGGCCTTGTGCGCTCCAACACCAC
The DNA here is from genome assembly GCA_030556195.1 of Anolis apletophallus. Classification (NCBI taxonomy): domain Eukaryota; kingdom Metazoa; phylum Chordata; class Lepidosauria; order Squamata; family Anolidae; genus Anolis; species Anolis apletophallus. The sequence goes on from JARBWK010000007.1 coordinate 18,836,464, forward strand.
TTCTGGGCACACGCGGAGGTTTTCACGCAGGCGCAGTTGCTCCGGAGCTGAAGTTGAGCGCAGGAGCAACTGCACATGCGCGGAAACCTCCGAGCATGCCCAGTAGCTCCCTTGCGCAGAAGCCTGTAAGCAAAGCACTCCCTATCGGGCAGGCAGGGAGTGTTTCCCCTCTCCCTTTGTCTCCATGTGCGCTTGCAGGAAGGAGAAAAGAATCAGTGAAGGAAGTGTAAGTGAAGGAATGAATGAAGGGCTTTCTTCCTCCTCCTCTGTGACCTCTTCTCTCCCTCCTTCCTTTCTTCAGCTCTATTTCTGTCTAGGCCTGAGGGGCCTGAGGCTATGAGGAGTTGTGGGAGTTGGAGTCCAAAACACCTAGAGGGAGGGAGGGCCCAAGTTTGCCCAGGCCTGTATTCGACCTCATTTGAACATTTTGGCTGTTTTTCTATTTACATTTACATTGGGATCCTAATCTTGGACTTATGGGAGACTCCTATGAATTATGAGTCGGGTGGTAGGGAATATATTCTGATTTTGATGCATTTACATTGCATTTCTTGTTGATTATTATACAGTTCTGCTTAATATTGTCATACAATATAATAAAAATACAATATAACAATAGAATAATGATATATTTTATATTACATGTAATATTACAAACAATATTGCAGTATAGTGGTATTGTACAAAATAGTAATATATAATATTTTATTTTACTTTATTTTGGGTTATTTGAGTTTTATAGGAGTAATGAAAATATTTAGTAGAGGATAATTTTATTTAAATAAATAATTTTATTATTTTATAATAATAATATAATAGAATGTTACATTATATTATAATGTCAATATATTATAATATAATTATATTCTAATGTAGTATAATATAATTATGATATAATATAGTATGAGTATGGTATAATATATTGTATATACATTGATACAATATAATACTACTAATGGTATTGTGATAGTATAATTGTATATTTGTTTTACATGGGGGGCGGCAAAATAATGTGTTTTGAAGGGGCACCAAAATAAAGTTCGCCTACCATTTAAAATTACCTTAGACCGCCCCTGCTTACAAACCATCTAGGTGTTTAAGATCATCTGGAGAGGCCCTGCTCTCAGTCCCGCCTTCTTCGCAGACCCAGTTGGCGGGGACGAGAGACAGGGCCTTCTCAGCAGTGGCCCCTCGGCTGTGGAATGCCCTCCCCAGGGATATTAGATCGCCCCCCCCCTCTAACATTTCGTAAAAAAACTTAAGACCTGGTTATTTGAACAGTGTAGCTTATAACTCTGATCTCGGAATGGCTGGAAAACGCGACTAGACAATGATTTGGTAATGAATTGTGGAGGATTTTTGGTTTTATCATGTTTTTATATGTGATTGTAAGTTTTAACTATATTTAATTGTTTTATCTGTTTTTATATTGTTGGCATCGAATGGTGCCGCTTTGTAAATTGTCATGAGTCGCCCTAGGGCTGAGAATGGCAGTATAGAAATGAAGTAAATTTTTAAAAAGATGCCCATCCAGTCTCTGAAATAATAACAATAATAGGAAGCCTACTAGATAAACTTTGGTGTTACTGCCTCTCAACCTTACCTACCTCTCAAGGTTGATTCAACTTCCCACAATCCCCTTTTATCTCAAAATCCCTTTAGAGAATGAACATTCGATTTTCCCCACCAAAACTTTCAGGGAGGAGGAGGGGGCAGCACAAGATGGTAGGCAGAATTCTGGGAAATGTAGTAGGACCTCTGTGGCAGAGAATTCAAAAGGCCCCACCCTAAACTACATTTCCCACCCTGAGCTACATTTCCCATAATTCTGCTTGCTTCCTACATTAAAGCCTCAATTGTTTTAATGGCGATGTGGTTTTATGCTGGGTTTTTATGTATTTTAATATGTTGTTCTAGTTGTTTTTAAATTGTATAGCATTGAATCTTTGCTGTTATGCCGGTCTGAGTCCCTCGATAGAGGTGAGAAGGTCGAGGTACAAAAGTTTTAAATAAAATAAATAATAAATAATAATGTGAGTGTGGTCTCTGCCTGCTTCTCTGGGTCGGCCATGTGCCGGAGGGGCTTTTTCCTTCCCTGGCCATCCAACCAGGCATCCCCTTCTCCCTCCCATCTGCCCTGGGTCCACCTTGCCACCCTTTTTGGTGAAAGAGTGGGACTTCTCTCTCTATTCTGGCCTCGTCATCCTTTTCAGAGCCCTTTGAGGAACCAAACCCAGCCCTTTCGGGGGAGGTCAATATTTTGAATCTTAAGTTTTTTGCGTGGCTACCCCTCCCATTTCTTAATATCACTTCTTATGTACTAATCTTATGAAATAGATATGACAAACAAATTACAAATGAAGTTTTGCACAGCCCTATTAAACACTCTGATGGGAAAAAAAATGCAGATGGAAGGGCATGACATGCAATTTGCATGGCACACTTATTTATTATACTGAAAGTAAATATGGGTTTAAAAAATCTTTTTATTATCAGTTCTGTTTTGACTGTTTGGAATACAAACAAACCCAGGTTATGGCCTAAAATACCTGTGTGGATTTTTTTTATGCAAGAAGCATTTTATGGAGTTGTTTAAAAAAGAAAGAAATGAGATATGGTTGATATATAAAGATTTATTTTTGGTGAGAGAATGGCCAATGTTGACCTAAAACATAAGATGAACAATTAAGAGAGAATCATGTAATGAGAAGTTTACTGTAGTTTTATACAGATAGCTTTGGTGGGGTAAGAAGTCATTTTTTAGGTGAGTGTATTGGGAGTAGGGATTGTCTTTTGTGCAGTTTAGATATTTGTTTTTCTGTATTTCTTCTCTTCCCCCTCACAATTTAATGCATGTTTGCCTTATTAAAATAGGTACAATTTTCTGATTTAAAATACTCTGCTGATAAGCATAGTCTTGCTGGATAGACATTTGTTTTTGCATATAGAACTGAGGCAAACAGAGAAAAATCTGTTTGGCAGAACAGCTGCTAACAGCTACCCATTTGCAAACTTTTGGAAATATAAACCAGAAAAATGACAAAGGGCCTAGGTCTGAAATAGTGGTAAAACAACAACAGCCTTCTTCATAATAATAATAATCATCATCATCTTTATTTCTACCCCCCCAATCTCCCCAATGGGGACTCGGGGCGGCTCATATGAGGCCAAGCCCAGACAACAAATTACAATAAAATCAAATAAAAAAACATCAGCAATAAACGCAATAAAATACATACATATAAATAAATAAAAAATATACAACTAAATATCTAAAATCACAAAGACAGGACGGGCCACAGTGTTAAAAACTCAGGGTGAGATAAGGGGAATAGTATCCTTTATGGGGCGGGGGTGTGGACTCCAAGAACGGGGGCATTGAGGAGAGCAATGATAGAAATTAAATAGCTACTATCCAAAGGCACAGCAGAAAAGCCAGGTTTTCAGGTGTTTTTAAAGGTCTCCAAAGTGGGAGCTTTCCTAATCTCTCAGGGCAAGGAATTCCAGAGTCAGGGGGCCGCAGAGGAGAAGGCCCTCTCCCTTGTGCCCACCAGACAAGTCTGTGAGACTGGCAGGGGTGAAAGGAGGGCCTCCCCAAGGAGCAGAGGGTTTGAGGTGGTTCATGGAGAGAGATCCGATCACGAAAGTAGGCAGGTCCCAAACCATTTAGGACTTTATAGGTGATCAACTGTACTTTGAATTGGGACCGGAAAATAAAAGACAGGCAGTGCAGCTCTTTAAACAGGGGGGTTGACAGCTCCCTGTAACTTGCCCCAGTTATTAATCTGGCTGCTGATCGCTGGACAAGTTGAAATTTCCAGGCCGTCTTCAAGGGTAGCCCTACGTAGAGTGCATTGCAGTAATCCAGTCTAGAGGTTAGGCATGGTTTCGAACCCAAAAATGGCGATTCTAAAATCAAATGGGGGGGGTTGATTAGTAAAAGAAAGACGTACAAAAAATTTTCCAAAAATTTCTAAAATGTAACTTAATTACTAACGAAATTCGTTAGTAGTTCGTATGCCAGTGCATGCGCATTCCAGATGGTTTTGGCCTACAACTCCCAGAAATCCTAACAGCTGGTAAATTGGCTGGGATTTCTGGGAGTTGTAGGCCAAAACTTGAATAAATCACACTGAATTCTAGATGGGACTCTCCAAATAGGAAGGGGGGAGGGAGGGATGGGGGTATTCTATTCTTGGAAGCAGCAAAAAAAAGGAGCAGGAGCCCCCCCTCGCTCCTCGCTGCCTCTCTCTCACCCCGATCCTGAGGGAGCGAGGGCCCAAGTTTGCCCAGGCTGAGAGGAAAAGGAAGAGGCCTGAGGCTGTGAGGAATGGTGGGAGTTGAAGTCCAAAACACCTGGAGGGCTGAAGTTGGCCCCTCATGAAGCCTCTTCAAGGCTTTAGATCCTGGCAGGCAGAAGGGGCAGGGAGTCCAGCCTCCTGCCTGCCAGGATCTAAAGCATCGAAGAGTATTGGGGTGAGAAAACAACCTAATGTATAATAGAATGAATGACTGTAAGTGCCTAATATATAAGTAATCAACTGGTCATATACCTACATTCCATGCACATGCAATAATACAGCAGTAATAACAATGGGTATAAGAAGAGGCAAAATTCAAAACCAAAGTATTCTGACTGTGGTCCTCCTCAAGCGGTGCAAACTGCAAAAGGCTCTTCTCTATGAGCCTGGGAAAAGCCAAAGGCACAGCGTTTGCTGCCTGGGTGCACACACATACATATTCTTTTGGGGGGTTTGCTGCAGAATCCGGGCTCATAGAGAAGATTCTGCAAATCCCCCCCAAAGAATATGTATGTGTGTGCACCCAGGCAGCAAACGCTGTGCCCGGGCTTTTGGCTTTTCCCCCTGCTCATAGAGAAGAGCCTTTGCAGTTTGCACCGCTTGAGGAGGGACCACAGTCAGAGTACTTCAGTTTGAATTTTGCCTCTTCTTATACCCATTGTTATTACTGCTGTATTATTGCATGTGCATGGAATGTAGGTATATGACCAGTTGGATTACTTATAATATTAGGCACTTACAGTAGCATTCATTCTATTATACATTAGGTTGGTTTCTCACCCCAATACTCTTTGATGCTTTAGATCCTGGCAGGCAGGAGGAGGCAGGAAGCCTGGAAAAATGTAAACAGAGAGGTTTACTCAGAGTAAATCCACAAAGGAGGGCAATTCATCCAAAGTGCCCTCCTTGCAGATTTACTTCTGAGTAAACCTCTCTGTTTACCTTTTTCCAGGCTTCCAGCCGAAAGCAGGAGCGAGTTTAGGGCTTGCCTTGCCATAATACTTATTGGCAAGGGAGGCGGGAGGGTGGTGAGAGAGAAGGAGGGTGCCCTCACGACCTAATAACGACACTTAAGAAAATCCTGGTCCCGGTTCTATAAAGAAAGTCCACTTCCTGGTTGGCGTTCCAGGTGCGGAAATACTCAAAAGTAGCATTTCTTACGAATTTCTTACTAATCATTTCATTTTCATAACTTTTTTCTCATGCCTACTAGAGGTAACCAAGGCGTGGACCACCATGGTCAAGTCAGATTTCACGTGGTATGGTCGCAGTTGGTGCACAAGTTTTAACTGTGCGAAGGCCCTCCTGGCCACCGCCGACACCTGAGCATCAAGTGTGAGTGCTGAATCCAAGAGGACCCCCAAACTGCGTACCTGTGACTTCAAGGGGACTGTAACCCCGTCCAGCACAGGTTGCCACCCACCTTCATGCCCCATGATTTCTAACACACCAGGTTAGTTAGAGGTAGAGAACTGCAGAACCAGCCCAGGATCAGCCATCTGAGTGAGAGGGCCATTAATAAAAACTTACTGCATCAGTGTTTGTGATCTACTGAATATAACAATCTGGGCACCAAATACTAAACAAAACAACAGTGTGCCGTGAGGGATTATCAGGTGTGCCGTGGGAAATTATTTTCGAACTTCAGTCATATATAAATTATAAGGCGCATCTGTCCCTTTCAGAAATGGAACCATAGCACTCTCGCGTCACCTAAGAAGTGACTTGAGAGTGAATGGCCGCGCCATCTTGGATTCGCTAAGTAAACTAAGTAAACAAGTAAGAGTTAGTGCTGCACTGCGCGTCAAGTGACAGTGGCAATTTGGGATCACAGCAAGACAAGCGAGTGACAGTGATGGAGAAGTTTTTGAGAAGGGATATCTATTTTGTGTTCATCGAAACAGGCCCAGGTTTCACACTAAGTGAGTGTATAACTACATTTAAAAACATATTAACTATATGAATTACTGAGTTAGAGTGTCATTTTGTGTCATTTTGGTTGGTGGTGTGCCCCAGGATTTTGTAAATGTAAAAAATGTGCCGGGGCTCAAAAAAGGTTGAAAATCACTGTGTTAAGGTATCAAAAATACATGTGCAAATGCAGGTGCACAATTTGAATCTTACATATCTAATTTGAAAAGAGAATGAAAAATCTGTAAATTTACTTCTTTTTGAATATTGGTGTAGATTTATTTGTATATAAGGCTTTATTATTAAACCCCATTGTTATGTAGGTCTCTGTTTTTATTTTGCTTTTGCCCTTGCGTTCAGCGTTCCATGCCTTTTTTTTTTCATGGTCTGCTATTGTAAATTTTAATCTAGACTATTGAGGAGCAACATTCTTTTATTGCAGATTAGACTGTCTAAACAGTCTTAAGAAGTTAAAGTTTGATCTTTCAATCATACTCAGCCACACTATACTTGGCTGCTGCCCACCAGTGGTGTATTATAGGGAATACATGAACAAGGTGAATACACACTTCTGTTTATTATTTAATCATTGAAGATAACCACATTTTGGCAATCAAATGTTCAATACACCAAGAAATTAATTACAAAAGTGGATGTGCTATGTGCCTCCCAAATAAATGTTTATTTTCCTCATTTTGTGTTTTATTTTTAAGAAGATCATAATGGGAAATTATTGAAATTACAAACTCATGCTGTTAGGCACATTGGCAGCTTTTTAATAGGTTCCTTCTAAATGATTCATATTGCCATAAGTCAGCCAAATGTTCTCTAAAGACCAATGATACCAAATGGAGTGATACCTAATTGACACCAAATGGAAATATTCACCATATGATTAAATACTTCCCTCTAACTGAATTAAGCCCTGTGGATTTTTAAAATGTGTATAATAAGTTAATCCTTTTATTCAATATGTCCATGTCTCTCATTGAAAGGGTAGACTTTTAGGGTCTTCAGTGATCCTATATGTGAATCCCAAAATATCCAGCCCGGAGGTTTCTATTCCCTATTCCCTACTTGGGCAAAGTCATGGAACATGTGGTGGCTTCACAACTCCAGGGGTTCTTGGTTGATACTGATTATCTAGATCCGGCTCAGTCTGGCTTTAGGTGGGGACATAGTACTGAAACAGCCTTGGTCGCCTTAGTAGATGATCTACGCCAGAAGCTAAACAGGGGGAGTGTGTCCCTGTTGGTTCTGCTGGACCTCTCAGCGGCCTTCGATACTGTTGACCACAATAGCCTTCTGGGACACCTCGCAGAGATGGGACTTGGAGGTACTGCTCTGCAGTGGCTCTGGTCCTTTCTGAAAGTTCGATCTCAGAAGATGCTACTGGGTGACACCTGTTCAATTCCACAATTGTTGTCTTGTGGAGTCCCTCAGGGTTCAGTACTGTCCCCATGTTATTTAACATCTACATGAAGCCGCTGGGGGAGATCATTCAGAGTTTCGGAGTAAGATATTATCTGTACGCAGATGGCGTTCAAATCTGTCACTGCTTTCCACCTGTCACTAAGGAGGCTGTCCAGACTTTGAACCAGTGCCTAGCTGCTGTGTCGGACTGGATGAGGGCTAGCAAATGGAAACTTAATCCAGACAAGACAGAGGTCCCTGCGTAGATCAACCACTAAGGCAGCCTGATGGTTCTTTCCGCTGCCCCACAATTTCTCCGCTGTCCCCTGTTTTACCCCTGCCCTGTCTCATGAGGTTCTTAGATTCCATTTACACTCATCTTTCTGAGAGTACTTGTGTCCACTTTCGTAAACTGGTTCAAGAAGGAGGTCAGACAAGCTTGTTAACAGAAATGTAGACAAAACCAAAAGACAGAAGATGATGATCTATCAAAGGGCAATTTAGGAAAATTGTGAGAAATTTTGTCATTTCAGATTTTAAAAACTAAGCAGGGCTATTGATGACAAGGGGCATTTCCAGACAGCCCTTTAATCCAAGAACATTCATGTGTTTAAAAACGTGAATGTTCCCAGATCCTAGTCTACACACACCCCAGAAAGCACGTCCTTTCTGGGATGGGTGTCCAGGTGTTCTTCTAACCCCCCCTCCTCAAAAGCCCTCCTGGTGAGTAGGAATGATGTGAAAAACTAAAAAGAAATAGGTTCCCTAAGGCCAACAAGACACACAGGTACCTGTGTGTCTTGTGAATAGGAATGATGCATCAGGAGAAAGGGGAGGCAGGCACGATTTTCCTCCCCTCCTTTCTCCTGATGCATCATTCCTACATGCCAGGAGGGCTCCAGCACCACACAAATGGAGGCCAGGTAAGTTTTTTTTATTTAAAGGGCTTTTGGAGGCTTTTGGGGAGGGGTGGGTTGTGTTCTTACAGTTTTCCGGGATAATTTAACCCAGAAAACTGTGGGACTACTGTCTGGACTGCCCCCTCAAAAGCCCAGAACTTTTGAGGGAACCGTCCAGACAGTGGAAGTAGTGGGTTTATCCCATGCCTTCCAAGAAGGCATGGAATAAAACCACTAACAATTAAATTCACCACAAACCAGGGGTTTCCTGGTTTGTGTCAAATGGTTTCGTGTTTGCCTAGGACATCATCTGGATGGCCCCATTTTAACTGTGGAAACTCCCATATTATAGGGGCTGTCTGGATGCGCCCAAGGTGACTTGGAAGTTTCTCATTCGTAGGATTGCCATATGTCTAAGTCAGCTTAATAATAAACATCTTCTTAGAAAAAAATGTCTACTTCAACTGACTGCTTGCAATGTAATACAGATAACTTTTCTTGTAGCATATGATGTGCATATGTGGGCATATTGATTGTGTGTTAGAATGAAATTTGGCACTTGTATATGAACAGCTACTTTTACATTCTATTCTCATCTATGGCATTACTTCGCGAACGAAGATTCAGGAAGGACTCATCCCATGCTTTCTACAAGCACATTGATGATGTAGGTTGGATGTGTTCCTCGAGCCTATGCAATGGATTTTTCTGGTAAAGGGCAGCGTGCACAGAACTGGCCTCACCCATTAAACCAAAGGTTCGTCTGCGAGGGCCTAGCAAGCTGGAACGGTGGCAGCGAGGTCCTCAGATTGTAGGTTTCATTGGAGTTTCCTTCTCTAGATGGTTGACCTTACAGGGTTAGACGAGCACCATCTGCCCGGGTTTGAAATTAGAGTTTTTCTTCTCTTAGGATGGTTACCAAAAGGCTAGAGAGCCCATCCTGCCCATTGATGCTCTTTGTCAGACCCTTCGGTTGTGACCTGTCTGGCATGGGAGGCCCTACCGGTGGCTATTATGCCACTGCCGGCATAACTCACAACTTCATTAGGGTACGCAAGCCTCTCCCCACGACAAGAAGGTGCTCATTTTTAAAAGAAGCAGTCATTGCACCAGAATGCAAAAGAAGTAAATTATCACCTGGGTCAATCTGTCAACTTTGCTGGAACACCTTTTGGTCAAGCCTGCTCGCGATGCACAATGTGTGAGATACCTTCCCTGCATCGACGCATGCTTTTGTCTGCGGGTACAAGCCTACACCGGTGCAGCCTCTGATGAAGCCGTGAGCTCCGTCCACAACCCAGGAGCCCCCCCGAAACGGTCCCGAGCTCTGCACTAGAACCGTCAGGCGAACCGCATGGAGATTTACAACACCATTTGATTTATGGAACCTCAGCCTGCTACTCACCAATTTACTGCTATCTTTGTGGAGGACAAACACCAGTATACTAACAGCAAAACGGATCTTTGGAAAGGCATCATTTGTTTATCCCTAATTTGGAGAGGCAGTCTATAACCCACATTTCAGGATACTCCGGATCAACTGCTACACTACAATTGGGGTTGAATTCTTCACCCTTAGGTGGGACTACAGGTTAATTAGATGGTTTCTTTAAGTTTGTTGCTAGTACCTTGCTCTATTATATGTATATGACTGTGATGTGAATACTCATTGTGATAATATGCATTCTATGAATGAAAATGACATACATGCCATGTATATTTGAATAATTATTGTGAATATTGATAACATATTTAAATGTATCTAATTGCACTTTGCACTATATCTTCAATATGACTTATAGACCTATTTTATATATATAAAAAGTGATTTTCACACCAAATTGAATTAGCAATATTTTCTTTAGCTTCCACTTTGTGTTTTCAACTTTGCTGGAATGCCATCTTCATATAGTCCAGTGATCTTTGATTCTCCAGGTGTTTTGGGCGTCAGCTTCAGTTCCCTTCCAATCACGCCCAGTCTTTTTCTTAGCTTTATGTTTGAGATTGCAAGCTTGTTTAGTGTGTTTTCTGTGTGCATTTAAATTACTCCAGGAGACATCTCAAGGAAGCATTTCCTAAGATGAGGCAAAATAATAGAAAAATAACTCTATTAAAGAAGTTTCTGTGGTCTTGTTTTCAGGGGAAATGAATTCAAAATAACATTTAAAAATTCTGTAACTCAATTGATTTGGAGGAACTTGATTTATTGGGTGATTTAATCAATCTAGTAACTGTTGCTGCTATCTCTAATTCCAGTATATGCCTTAATATCGTATCCCCGTCCCTTGTTAAGCTGTGAAATAAACAGTCATTCCTCAGTCCTTAAGACAGGTGTGATTTATTGATAAGAGTTTTATTAAAATTGAAATCTCATCTAATTATGTTATTTGTTACTGATATATACGTGAAATGACAAGAGAATTCAAATCTGGGAGGGGGGAAATTCCTCTATTCCTTAGAATATGACAAGGACAATAGCTACACCATCTGGTTGATTTTCACAACTAATGCACTTACTATGAGTGTTCAATGAACATAAATAGATACACACACATGAATGCTGAACTTAGCATTCTTTATTGTTGAACCTGACAGATTTCTCTGCTGATGTCCCTTTTCATTCAAATTCATCACAGGGGCATCTGGGTTTAGATACTTGATGCTTCCCCGAGTCCCTGCCCCCAGCTGCGAGGTTATAACTATTACTTCAACCTTATAAGAATATATTGAAGCCAGGTGAATTATGCAATCAGTACAGCAGAAAAATAAATAGTAGTCTTTATCAGTTCTTTTACAGGAATTATAGTGTGAAAAATATATGGTACAAGAGAGCATAATTAAATAGCAAAATTTGCCTCGAGTCTCACGAGAGAGATGGCAGCAGGAAGGGGTATAGCTATTGGAAGGGACAAGAAGACAGCGTTTTCCTCTTTTTCTATATTCCCCAAATTTCTAGCATTCCAGAAAGGTATTTGATGAAAATCATTCACATCTAGAACTCTGATTTTTCCCTTTGTCTGCTTCTTTTCTTTGACTGCCTAAACTAAATGCTTGGTTGGCATTTTACGTTTGGCAACTGAAGGGGAAAAATCAATTTGGGGGATTCTTATTGACCATAGAGTTACCCCAAAGGACCTAGAGGTTTTTAGAGAGGTGTTCTCTTACATTAAAAAACACTAAAATAAACAGTTTCCCTGTTTTTATGGGGGGGGGGCTTAAATCTCTGCTCACTATTCACTATCTCAATTTGACTGGTTCCATTGACTGCCAACTATTATTCACATGCTGTTGCATGAACCAGGGTTTTATCTATCATCAACATCATCATCATCATGTTGTCTGAAATATTGGGTTCTTTCTCATTGCGCAGCAGCTCATAATCAGCTCAAACAGATTTTCAGAGCAGAAGTTGAAAGCAAGGCAGAAATCAGTTTGTCCAGCTGTGACCAGAGAGGACACAGAGGGCAATTTCCACATTCGGTGTGTGCCCACAACCTCAAACCAGAACATTTTATTTAAAAAGTTACACACATTTGGAAACATGAAGAACATGGTGATGGATGAAGGTTTCAGGATCCGTGGTTTCATTAGACTTGAAGGCTCGCCTGTACCTGGCCATGGATATCAGTTGTTGATACTAGGCCTGGTTGATCCAAAAGAAAATGGTTCAAAACTCATTCCGGATGTAGGGGTTAAACACCCAGTTTAGACGCTGATGCCTTCCTTCCGTGTCAGAACTGGGGCGACAGCCGTGGCCGCAGATACCTTTCCTCTGTGTCAGAACTGCACATGGAAGGGAAGGCCAGGGAAGGGAAACCCGGAGATGTAGCACAGCGGTTAACAGCAGCTGCTATCAACCAGAAGGTTGTAAGTTCGAACCCCGGGTTGGTTTGAGCAACCAACTGCCAGCCCTGCCCACTGTTTACCTAAGCAGTTCAAAAATAGCCTAGCTATGAGTAGAGAAATTAGGGACTGCTTAAAGTGGGGGAAGGACTTTTACAACGCCAGAAAAAGGAAGATCGGCTGCCGGAAAGGCTGAAAAAGGCGGAATCCAGACGGGTGGATAAAGCTCTTCGCCATGGGAGGATGAAGCAACAGCACCCCCTTGTAATGTAATGGAGCAACAGCACCCCTGTGACGCAATCAGAAAAAGAACTTATACTATACTATGTGTGTGTATGTATTGTCTGCTTGTATGTGTACCTGTAATCCGCCCTGAGTCCCCTTCGGGGTGAGAAGGGCAGAATATAAATAAAGTGTTATTTTATTATTATTATTATTATTATTACTCCACCAATTCCTTTCCGAAAATGGTGGCGGTGGCTTCAAAATGGCAAATTAACTTCCGGGTTGCTTACATTACTTCAAAACTGCTTCAAAAGTGAATTTAATCCGAATTCATTCCGATTTTACGAGCATTCCGATGAACCTAACCAGGCCTAGGTGATATGGGTCCATGAATATCAGTTGCTGACTGACTGAGTGGTCTGGCAGGAATTTCAAAAACCAGTCATTGGTTGACTTTGAAGCGTGTCTGCTGCCAGGTGTGTCTGCCCCTGGGAGGGCCCGAGAATGGAGTTTGGGCACAGTTAGGATATAATGGGTACTTGAGACGATTACCCTTATGATGGCTTTTCCCAAATCTGGGATTAATAATCGGATTCCCGGGGAAATGGATGAGTTCTGGGATTTAAGGACCGGGGGGAGGGCGGGTGGCGGGTGGTTAGGTTTTGCTGATATGACAAGGACCAAGGAGGTGGGTAAATGGGCTTTTCATTTCCTGATGTGCTTGGAATCTTTGTGATTCAGGATAAATGGTTGAGACCAATCTCCTCCTATAGTGTTTGTGAGAGTATGTGGAAATGTGTGGTGCTTATGCAAACTTTTCCCCCTTTTATTTCTAATTAGGTACATCTATTGAACAAGATTGATACAAGTTAAGTTCAGGGTTACTTCAGAACATGCCTTGCTTCTCCATTCTGGTGTGCTTTCTGCCACTACACAAAGCATCCTGAGCTAAGCATCTAGAAAGTTTGGATCTCAGATGTTTCAGCACTTCATACCTCATCCCATCTTAAATAACTCCTATTTAATAGGATTATATACTTTGCATGGAACTGAAGCCCCGAGGAGTCAGGCTCTGGTGTAATAGCACACCATAACCTTGATTTCCCCTCAGTTCATGTTGTATTAAGTACCTGACAACAGATGCCCGGTTACATCTTGTCCTCAGCACATTTTACCTGGATCAGGTATATGGGTCATTGGCAAACTATTGTCTTCCAAACTATTCTTAACACTGATTTGACAAGTAACTCTGAACTTCTCTGCAAATGTACTGAAATCAGCAAACAATCAGGTTTAGAAATTGTATCCATATGTATTTCTATCTGTCAGACTGAAAATGAAGAAAATAATGAGAACTAGCTATAGTCAGAACCTCCACATTTTTTGGGTTAAGGACACAGAGACTTCATGAAAGTGAAAAACTGCATATAAAGAAATTGCATTTTTTACCTGAGAGAATGCCTCTTTAGGACTTTCTAGGTCTTCTACTATGAATCTATGGTTGATATTTGCTGGAAGCTGAACATCTAATTGCATTGGAGGATCAAAAGGTTCCTAGAGATGTGTCCTCTCTAGAAATCTCTACTTCCTCTGGCATGACTAGGAGAAGTTGACCATATGAGGATACTCAATTCTGCAAATATCAAAACCATAAATGTAGAGGGATAATTGTACATGCAATCAGTAAATGCTATCAGGTCTGATTCAGATTTATTCATTGTGCAAATGATCAAAACCTAGAGCAAACTTGATAAATGTAGGGTGCAGGGGTGGGCAATTACCGGCCCTCCAGGTTTACCAGCTGTTAGGATTTCTGGGAGTTGAAGTCCAAAACACCTGGAGGGCCGGTAATTGCCCACCCCTGGTAGGGTGGCTGCATCAGATAGCAGTGCATTAAGAGAATCCAACTTATCAGAAGATTCTCTCATAGAATGGAGGTATATAATTTTCATTTCCTGAATAAAAATCTGAATCTTATATCTGTAATGGTTATATCTTGTTTGGTTGATCAAAAAAAAATTGGTTCAAAACTCATTTCAGATATAGGGGACATTTGTGGTTCGATTCTAAAGTCACTTCCGAATTCCCCCCCCCAAAAAATAAATTCAATACTGTCCAAAACTTCTGAAACTTCTGAATCGCGTTGTTAATGCGGGCACGCATGCGCAGTAGAAAAAAAACAGCACTGGGGAAATTGCACGGGATTCTCCTCCCTCATTTTAAGACCAATCCTGATGAAACTTGCTACAGTGGTAAAACAAATAGACCACTGTTAGCTCACTAAATTTCATAACCTTTGACTTTTCCATGGATTTTTGGCAAATTTTCAGATTTTTTATAAATACCTTTTTTTTAATAATAAAGAAAATCTGTTCCTGGTTTGAAAGTGTTCGTTTCTCTTTCATTGGGTGGTCTTTATTTTGAAAATAGTTGTTGTACTCCAGAAACTTTGTTTGTGTGGCACAAACTGTGTGGCTACCTGTGATGAGGTGGTTATTTATATGTTAATCACATGTTTGTTTATGTATTTAGAAGGAACATTCTTTAAAAGCTGCAAAGAGTGAGCCGTGGAATGTTCGCAGCAGCAAGCTGTAAGCAGAGACTGTTGCCATGACAACAGAGGCCACTCTAGCTTTAGAATGTTCAGTTTTGAATCTGACAGTTGGAGAATGTCAGTTGGCCAGCTGCTGTGAGCAGAGTTGGTTAGGAATTAGCAGTTGCTGAAGCAGCAAGCTGTCTGTAGGAACTGCAGTGTGCAGTTCAGTTCTGTGTGTGGGTTTAGAGAAACCCAGGTTAAGGACAAGTGTAGTCCTAGGGTTGAGAGTAACCCAGTATTAAGTAGTTACTTGTGTGTATAACTGTATCAGGGGAAAACCCCGGTGTTATATTGTTTAAAGTTCCAAGTTTATACCTCTCTGGAGATCTTTTGAAACCACCTAAGCTATGAGCCCATTTGTGTAAAATAAACTGTTAAACACTTTCAACAAGACATCTGTGGAAGTCGTTTGTTCACAAAGACCCTCACATCCAGTGGTCAAGCATTGACAAATGGTGGCAGCAAGATAATTATTAATAAAGAAGGAAAACTTTGAGTATTGGTGGCAGTCCTATCACACAGTTTTTAAAAGTATAAGAAGTAGTCGGTGTGGTTCCAGACTTCGTCACACTACCCCAGTGTCTTTTTCATCGTAATCAGGCAAAAATAAAATGATTGGTTTCTATGCAGTTTATGTTCTCTTGGCTTTGCAAAAGTTGCTTATTGCTTTGCTGCCTTCTTTAGACACCTTTGTAGATTCAATCAGTTTGTTTTATATTTAGACGAAGATTGCTACAGACTCCTCTTTTGGGTTCTTTAGCCATTTTGGCTCATGAGGCACTGTGGGAAATGTAGTTTGACAACAGGGGCTTTTGCAATCTCTACCATTGGGGGCATGGCCTTCAAAAACTACAGTTAAAGATGGCCCACCTCATCCCTGCTTCCATTTCCGGCAGAAATCATGAGATTTTAAAAGATTTCAGACTTTACCAAAGTTTCTTGATGGTTGTGAAAATTAAAATAACCTTGGGAGACATCCAAACATTATACAATACCCCCACCCCAAAAGGTAAGTGGTTCAAATTCAGATTCCCACCTTCCTGCATGGTTCAAAACTGCATCGGAAGTCCAAATTCGTAAGTTTTTTTTCCTGACTTTCAGGCTCTTCCAAACGAACCTATCCAACCCTAATACTTACATCTAAATGCTTACAGAAGACACCATTCCATTTCCTCCAAAAGTCTCAATTTGGCAGAGGCAGTTCCAATCAATCCTCTTTTGTCTCACTTTTTGGCTGCTTTGATAACATCCCAGGTTTTTTTTTCTCCTGCTGCTATTTTCACCTTTTGTCCTCAGGATTTTCAAGCAGCTGTAAACTGAGGTCAAACTGCAAAAATAGGTTGTACTCAATTAGCAGAGAAATGAGGAAGGGAGAAGGTGGAAGCTTACCTTTCCCAGGAGGCACAGCCCCTTCTAGCTTGTGTGGGCTTTCCCTCCCAAATGTATAACTTTCACCATCTTGACTGCACTATGATGATGCTTGGTCACATATGTCAGATTTCATCTGTGGAAATATTGGAGGTATGCTCTTCTGAATATGCCTCCAAAATCAATTCAATAGATACACGTTAGACATGAGAAAAAAGTTATGAAAATGAAAAGAAATCGGAAGGGATTCGTATGTATGGGACTTTCAAGTTTATACGGATCGCAAGGCCTTTCTTTTACGCACACCCTGGGCCCAAAATTTCATTAGATTATTAAATATTCCCCCCCAACAGGAAAATTTCCTCCTCCAAAATAGCTTTGCAGACATAACTCACAGTCAGATCGGGGCCTTTCCATGCTTGAAGCCTAATTAGAGTGAAAGGCCTCCTCCAGGAAGTGAAAAAGGAGCCGGAAATGATAGAGAGATCCAGATCGGGACTCCTAGAGGGGCTGGAGGACTGAGGAAAAAAGCGATTAAACACCCAGGAAGGGGTTTAGATAGAAGGACAGAGCAGAAGGACATAAGAACTGCTGAGAGAAGGGCAGCAGGAGTAAAAAGAGCACGGAGAGGAGAAGGAAGAGTTCAGAATCAAGAAAAGCCATAGAGTTCGAATGGAGGTCCTAGACTGCTATGGTAAAACTGAATGGGAAAAAGCTGGAGTCAGGAGAACTCTAGCAAGGCCTGCACCAGAGGTATTTAATAATATTAATAATAATATATTAATGCATTATATCTCCCTGCAAGGAAACCAAGGAAATGTTGCCCCTTGATTTGCCTGTGCTTAAAACAGTATCAGTCCTGTTTCCCTGCTTTGCCTACTTTAGAACTACTAACGAATTTCGTTAGTAATTAAGTTACATTTGAGAAATTTTTGGAATTTTTTTTGTAAGTCTTTCTTTTACTAATCAACCCCCCCATTAGATTTTTTATTCCCTATTTTTGGGTTAGAAACCATGCCTAATACACGTCTGGGAATATATTAGGAGCACTTCTGAAGCAACTCTGGATATCTGTCAGGAATGGCCAGACCCGTCTCGGTAGTGAGCAATGGAACATATTGCAATTTCTTCAACGCTGGGACTGAGGCCCCTTCTACACAGACATACAACCCAGATTATCAAAGCAGATAATCCACATTATATATAGGGGTCCCGTGCACAAAATGCCAACTGAAGTTGCAAATGAGAAAATCTTTAAGGAAAGTTAAAACAAGAGTCAGGATAGGGCAAGAATAACTGTAACAGTGGGCAAAAGGATAGATTGAACCAGCCCTGGAACAAAGTTGCAGATTCCATATACGAATAGCTTGCAGAACTTTCCAAACCCTGCATTTTATTTTTCATAAAGAAAAATATCAATGAGCTTCTCACTCTCTGTCAGGTGAGTGTTGCCCTCAATAGAATGAAACCTTTTACAGAGCGTGTTGCTATTTCTTGATAATGCTTTCCACCAGCAAAAGCTAGGAGGGGTGAGGGAAAACAAACAAAGCAAAGGATCAATTTTTAAGCCTTAGGGTTATGTTCCTGATGCTTGATTCTCCTGCAGATTGAAAAGGTAACAAATAGCACAAGGTAGAAATGAGTTAACGGATTAATGGCAAGGTATACATATTAAGTTACAACTTTGCAGTTCACCTCTTGAACTCGTTCTTTTCTGATTCTGAACGGATTCAATAAAAACTGTTAGTGCTTTCTAGAGCAACTGGAATTGCCACATGTGGAGGAGCCATACATGTTTGTAAAATCAAATAAAATCTTAAAACAATACCAGTTTTTTGTGGGCTTTTTCCCACTGTTGTACTGTTGTGATTGAGCCTTCAGCTACTACTACTAGTAGTATTGAGGAAGATGCTGGGTCAATAGCATCAAGCAATAGTAAGGACTGGGGTGTGGCTCTGGGTGATCAAGAGTCTGCAGCTGGAAGGGCTGCTAGTGATTCTAGTGTGGAAGGATTGGAACAGAGAAAAAGAATCCGGCAGATACTTAGAGCACCTTCTGATTCAGACACTTTCCAAGGTTTTTCTGGGGAAGAAGAAATAGGGTCAGAGGAAAGTGATATGGATTTAGATAAAACATTGGTTTAGGAAGTAAGAGATGTGTGTAACGAAGAGTCCAATTCTGACACATTTTGTGGCGTTGACAGTGATTTATACTGGCCTTCTGGGGGCTCAGACACAGATTGGGACACTTTAAGCATGCAACAGCATTGGCAAGAGTGGAGGCAAACACAGAGCACAGCAGCTGTAGGAGATACAGCAGCTGGTGCTCATGATCAAGGAGAGTCTTCAGAAGACAGTGGTGTGTAAGTGCTATATAAAAAATGAGTGTTTGGGGCTGTCTTTGAGTTGATGGTCAAAGAGTTGATGTCTGGTTCTTGTCTCTGACTATCTTGTGTTCCTGATATCTAGTACCTTGTTCCAGTTTTCCTGATACTCGTGAGTTATGGGCTATTTCTCCACTTTGTTCTTGGGGTGAGCTGCTGTGGCAGCTCTAGCTGTTGTTTGGGCAAAAGTGGGGGGTTTGGAATTCAATGTATGCTTTTCTGTTTAGTTACCTGCTGTGTGTCCCTGAGGCAGGGCTTGCTCTCCGCTGAGTTTATGTGAGTTCCTGCTACAGAACCTGGTATTGTATGAAATGGAGGGAGGCTGGCATTGTATTTTATGGGGGCTATGATTTGTGCTATTCATGTATACTCAGATCCTGATTGCCTTGGATGGTCTCCTCCTTTTCATCTGCCTTTCTCCTGCTTTGGATTTCTGGACTGGACTTGTGACTACTCTTCTGGATTCTCCCTTTGGACTTCGGAGACGGACGTCTAGTGTTTGTTTTGGGCTGTTTTGTTGCTTTATTTTGTGGGACTCTTCCCTGGGATTTTTGAGGGTTTTTTGAGCCGAGTTGGCTATTTTTTTGTTCGTCCTTTCTCCAGTTATTGTTCAATAAACTTTTTGTTATCCCCTTTATTTTTGGGTCTGGCTATGAAGTCTCTGCATTGTGACATGTACACCTTTCTCATTCAATGATTTCATTGTATGGGGCAGCCTTACTGCTGGTCCAATAGTCCTTTGTGTCTATTATAAACAGTGGCCATGTTTTCTTCAGTCTTGGCCACAATACAGTCTTGGCCTAAGAAAGTGTTTGAATCTCCTTAATCATCTTTTGCTTTCCCCTTTCATTTGTAATGCTCTTGTGCCTTTTTTCCTGCTGCTTCTAATGACTCCTGGCACCCCAGAACCACTAGACGTTAGGCATGTGAAAAATGAAACGGAAATTAAAAGGATTCGTAAGAGATTCGAATGTAATGGGACTTTTGAGCTTTTACGGATCGCTGCCGTGAACCCGGAAGTAGACTTCCTTTTACGGTCCTTGAGGCCAACAATTTGCGTTATGATCGTAATAAATTCTTAATTCTTAATTAATTAATTATTGTACTACGTACTCACTTCTCCCTGTCTTCTCCCCTCATTTCCTTCCGTCTTCATTCAGCTTCTTCTTTTTCCCGCATTTCTATGGGGAACTGGAAGTGACGCTGCTGCTAGGTAGGCAATGCATTCTGGAAAGTGTAGTCCTCCATGCTTCCCCCCCTCCTTCTCTTCCCCGTTGCTCTGCTGCCATGCCCCATCGCAGGGGCCAGCTTCACACACACACACACACGCGCTTCTCCTCCTCTCTCTCCCTGCGCTCTCTCAGATGCTTCTCTTCCCCGTTGCTCTGCTGCCATGCCCCATCGCAGGGGCCAACTTCAGCCCTCCAGGTACGTGTTTTGGACTTCAACTCCCACCATTCCTCACAGCCTCAGGCCTCTTCCTTTTCCTCTCAGCGTGGGCAAACTTGGGCCCTCGCTCCCTCAGGATCGGGGTGAGAGAGAGGCAGCGAGGAGCGAGGGGGGGGGCTCCTCCTCCTTTTTTTTGCTGCTTCCAAGAATAGAATACCCCCTCCCTCCCTTCCTCCTTCCCTCCCTCCTTCCTATTTGGAGAGTCCCATCTAGAATTCAGTGTGGTTTATTCAAGTTTGGCCTACAACTCCCAGAAATCCCAGCCAATTTACCAGCTGTTAGGATTTCTGGGAGTTGTAGGCCAAAACCATCTGAAATGCGCATGCTCTGGCATACAATTACTAACAAATTTCGTTAGTACTTAAGTTACATTTTAGAAATTTTGGAAAATTTTTTGTAAGTCTTTCTTTTACTAATCAACCCCCCATTTGATTTTAGAATCGCCATTTTTGGATTCGAAACCATGCCTACTAGACGTTTATTTTATGTTGCTGCATATAAACACCCTCTTTGTTGGTGCCCCCTTGTTGTGGGGGAGAAGCTTGCGTACTCTAATGAAGTTGTGAGCTATGCTGGCAGTGGCATAGTAGCCACCACTAGGTCTTCCCATGCCAGACAGGTCACAACCAAAGGGTCTGACAAAAGGTGTCAATGGGCAGGATGGGCTTTCTAGCCTTTTGGCAACCATAATAGGAGAAGGAAAACTCTAATTTCAAACCTGGATAGATGGTGTTCGTCTAACCCTGTAAGGTCAACCATCTAAGAGAAGGAAACTCAAACCAAACCTATGACCTGAGGACCTCGCTGCCACCGTCCAAGCCTGCTAGGCTCTGTTTAAAGGGTGAGGCCAGTTCTGTGCATGCTGCGCTCCACCAGAAAAATCCATTGCACAGGCTCGAAGGACAAATTCAACTTGCAAAATTGTAGAAAGTGTGGGATGAGTCCTTCCTGAATATTTGTTCATGAAAAAGAAGCCAAGAAGAAGATAAAAACACCTAAGAAAGCGTTGTGGTCAAACTGAGCCTAAAAGAAAATGTTGCCACAGTGAATGTGGGGACTGATCAATAAGTGGTCTGCTTGTTCTGCCAGACACCATGGCAACAAGAATACACCTGTACATGCATTGAATGAAAACATATATGTTTGTATGAATTGATGAACACATATAAAAGGGAAGTCACTGCAGTTGGCATGGAACCAACACGTTTTGACCCTAAGAAGCTGTCATAAGATATTCTGAGAATTTTTCTACCATAATTCCCAGAATCACCAGCCCACATGAACAATGATCAAGCTGTCTGCTGAGGGTTATAATGGTTGTAGTAAAAAAACAACCCTTCATTTCCTAAATTCCTAAATCCTGAATAGAAGATCTAACTTTCTGGATAGAGGTTTGAGGTTTTTTCGGCATCAGTTGGTAATGCTTCCCACCACCCAAAAGGACAAGTTTTTAATTTGGAATAAGATGCCTCAATGGGGTATTTTACACAATAATATTCTATTCCAGTAGTGGTCCCTGGACCAATGCTGGTCCCCGAGCTATTAACTGCTAGTCTTGTTGGTGCTGTTTGTAATTTTTGTAGGAGATTTAATAGTGTGTGTTTTAAAGCTGCCTATGTGTGTTTGAAATACTGTCTAGCATGGATGTATCTAAATGGATCACAGAATGTTTCAGTGTTCCTAGCATGGACTGTAAAATGTTCCTGCTTCCTGATATGAGACCGGACTTTAGTCATCACATTGGAATGCTGGAGGCATAACTAGGACTGATAACAGAGACTGCAAATCACCATTTTTCTTCTTCTTGTGATGTTACCGGAGCGATTGGACACAACTGCTATGTGCTGTATATCAGTGTTTTTCAAACTTTTTTGAGCCGTGGCACATTTTTTACATTTACAAAATCCTGGGGCACACCACCAACCAAAATGACATAAAAGGACACTCTAACACAGTAATATATATAGTTACTATGTTTTTTAATGTATTCATACACTCAGTGTGAAACCTGGGCCTGTTTCGATGAACACAACATAGATATCCTGGCAGGAATGGCAGAAAGGCACAAACTTCCCACACAGAACTCCCATAACCAAGAGAAAATACTATAATGGTTTGGTGGACATTGACCTTGGGTTTTGGAGTTGTAGTTCACCTATATCCAGAGAGCACTGTGGACTGAAACAATGTTGGATCAGGACCAAACTTGGCATGAATACTCAATATGCCCAAATGTGAACACAGATGGAGTTTGGGGAAAATAGATCTTGACATTTGGGAGTTACAGTTTCTGGGATTTATAGTTAACACACAATCAAGGAGCATCCTGAACTCTTGCAACAATGGAATTGAACCAAACTTGGCATATTGAACTCTCATTACCAACAGAAAGTACTGAAAGGGTTTGCTTGGGAATTGACCTTGAGTTTGGAAGTTGTCGTTCACCTACACCCAGAGAGCACTGTGGGCAGGAGGGGGAAGGAAGGGTATTGGAGGTTCCAATTTCCCATGGCACACCTGATGATTGCTCACGGCACACTAGTGTGCCACGGCACACTGGTTGGGAATCACTGCTGTATATAGTTGTAAATAAACCTTTAATTGCTTTATGGCTGCATTTCGTCAGTCCTTTTATCACCATACGCTGGCAAGTCTCTGGAAAGATTCTGAGAAAGAAAGGAATATTGTGCACAAATAGTGTGGGTCTCTGGCATATTTTAAAACAATAATTGCTTGATTCCCAGATCAAAAAGGGGTTTTGCATTTGCTTACACAGCTGAAGAAAAGAGTCCTGCTTTAGAGTCTGAAATACAGCTCAGGTCAGTAGTGGCAAAGTGACTTTTGGTTCACATTTGAGTTTGGAAAAAGGCCTCTCTTGTGCCTCCAAGTCCCTTCTCCACAGAGATGGAAACATGGTAATAATATTCCTGATAGGGCAGTGCTATTCAAAGTACTGGCCCATGGAATGGTGCCAATCCACAAGACATAAACTGCTATCCCCTGGAGGGATAAAAGAAAATAATCGTGGTAGGCAATAAGTACAAATATGATGCTGGTACTTGGCACATTAAGACAAAAAAGGTCAGTCTCCCATGTTAGAGAACCTCCTGGTCGTTCCTAGCATTAAGACTCACCATCTAACTGCCACTCGTCGGCAGGCTTTCTCCGTGGTAGCGCCAACACTCTGGAACGCTTTGCCGCCCGATGTTCGCGCCACCCAGAGCCTTCTCCCGTTCAGGAGGGCATGCAAGACTCTGCTGTTTCAGCAGGCCTTTGGAGTTGGCTGAACTGCAGTTCTTTTACACCCGCCATCCTGTGTCGTGTGCTGCTGTCTACTGATATGCGGTCTATTGTGGTTTTATTTGCTGTTTTTTAATTGTGGTTTTATTCCTGATTGCGTTTTTTGGTGTAATTTTGTGCTATGTTTGTTTCTGCTTGTTTTTATGAATGCTGTGAGCCACCCCGAGCTGTTTGGGGGGGGACAGACAAGTATGAAGTAATAAATAAATAAACAATAATAAACTTGGGGAGCAATGCCACAGAAGATGCAGAGAACAGTTTAAGCAATTTTGTATGTGTCAAAATTAAACAAAATCATTCACTTCCCTGATTTTGAC
>JARBWK010000007.1:18860568-18944005 GCA_030556195.1 Anolis apletophallus
CTGCTTTAGAGTCTGAAATACAGCTCAGGTCAGTAGTGGCAAAGTGACTTTTGGTTCACATTTGAGTTTGGAAAAGGCCTCTCTTGTGCCTCCAAGGCCCTTCGCCACAGAGAAGGAAACATGGTAATAATATTCCTGATAGGGCAGTGCTATTCAAAGTACTGGCCCATGGAATGGTGCCAATCCACAAGACATAAACTGCTATCCCCTGGAGGGATAAAAGAAAATAATAGTGGTAGGCAACAAGTACAAATATGATGCTGGTACTTGGCACATTAAGACAAAAGGTCAGTCTCCCATGTTAGAGAACCTCCTGGTCGTTCCTAGCATTAAGACTCACCATCTAACTGCCACTCGTCGGCAGGCTTTCTCCGTGGTAGCGCCAACACTCTGGAACGCTTTGCCCGCCGATGTTCGCGCCACCCAGAGCCTTCTCCCATTCAGGAGGGCATGCAAGACTCTGCTGTTTCAGCAGGCCTTTGGAATTGGCTGAACTGCAGTTCTTTACACCCACCATCCTGTGTCGTGTGCTGCTGTCTACTGATATGCGGTCTATTGTAGCTTTATTTGCTGTTTTTAAATTGTGGTTTTATTCCTGATTGTGTTTTTTTTGGTGTAATTTTGTGCTATGTTTGTTTCTGCTTGTTTTTATGAATGCTGTGAGCCACCCCGAGCTGTTTGGGGGGGGGGGGGGGACAGACAAGTATGAAGTAATAAATAAATAAACAATAATAAACTTGGGGAGCAATGCCACAGAAGATGGAGAGAACAGTTTAAGCAATTTTGTATTGAACTATATGTTTCTTTTATCCTCACAACAACAAAAGTATGAAATAGAGTGGTGTGAAAATGTTGTGCCCAAGACAACCAAGTAACAATGACGGTGCTTCAGAAAACATGCAGAGGGATTTTCAAGTTTTTGCTGTTCATACTCAGACTTCATCTGAGACTCGCATCTCTTCCCATTTTCAAAACATGAGAGATCAATTCGCTCTAGTCATCATTTTTTAAAAGAGGAAAACTCCTCAGAGCTGTTGATTTCATTGAATGAATCCTCCTTTCTGAACACACAGGTAAAGATACAGAGATGGCCCCTTTGGAAGACCAAATGGTTCAAAATGCATCACAAGATGAAAGTAGTATGCTGTTTGGGCTGGAAGTCAGCCTGAAGAAAACGGAAGTTCTCTACCAGCCCGCACCACAGGAAGAACACCATCATCCCCACGTCAGCATCTGTGCTTAAGTCCGTTCGGCAGTTCACCTACCTGGGAAGCATCATCTCTTCAGATGCCAAGATTGATAAAGAGAAAGATCACAGATTAGCAAAGGCATATAGTGCTTTCAGAAGGCTTCATAAAAGAGTCTGGAGTAACAAAACACCTGAGGCAAAGCACCAAAATCAGTGTGTACAGAGCTATACTGTCTATTCTCCTTTATGGGTCTGAAACATGGGTCACCTATCGCCAACACCTATGACTCCTCGGACACTTTCATCAGCGCTGTCTTTGCACAATCCTAAATATACACTGGACCGACTATGCGACTAATGTTGCTGTCCTTGAGCAAGCAGGGATCACCAGCATTGAAGCCAAGCTATTGAGAACACAGCTGCGCTGGGCAGGGCACGTCTCTAGGATGGAGGACCACCGCCTCCCAAAGATACTACTCTATGGTGAACTCGCCATGGGTCAGTGCAAGAGTGGTGCCCCAAACAGAGATATAAGGACTCCCTGAAACAACATCTCAGGCTCGACCAGATTGATCACCAACAATGGTCCACCCTGGCCTCACATCAGGAGGCATGGAGACGCACTATCCACAATGCTGCGGCCTCTTTCGAGAAGTCACGCTAAATGAGTCTCGAAGAGAAATGACAACACATGGAAACAACATCACCCAAGGAGACTTTCTGCTGTGTTTTCTGCAACCAGACTTGCCTATCTCAGATTGGCCTTTTTAGTCATCAATGTGCTTGTAGAAAGTGTGGGATGAGTCCTTCTTGAATCTTTGTTTGCGAAGAGAAGCCAAGAAAGAATACACTTCTCTGTCTTCATGACATTTACAGATTTTCTTCTCCCTGGTTTTGCAGACCTCTCTTAAGACGTCAGCATGGACTGCCAATCATGGCCAGGAACACTAGAAGAGATGTCAGAGATGGTAAAGTGATGGTTCTGCCAGGCAAAATCAATCTTGTCCCAGCAGTGCCATGTATACCGTATTTTTCGCACCATAAGGCGCACTGGCTGATAAGACGCACCTAGATTTCAGAGGAGGAAAATAGAAAAAAATTCCTATTTTCCTCCTCTGACGCGACGCTGCTTCGCTCCTCCTCCTGCTCCTTTTCCCCGCCCTTTGCTCGAGGGAAGAAAGGGCGGGGGGGGAAGAAAAGGAGCAGGAGGAGGAGCGAAGCAGCGTCGCGTCAGAGCGTCTGACGCGACGCTGCTTCGCTCCTCCTCCTGCTCCTTTCCCCCCGCCCTTTGCTCGAGGGAAGAAAGGGCGGGGGAAGGAAAGGAGCAGGAGAAGGAGCGGCAGCGTCGCGTCAGAACGCTGACGCGACGCTGCTTCTCCCTCCTCCTGCTCCTTTCCCCCGCCCTTTGCTCGAGGGAAGAAAGGGTGGGGGAAGGAAAGGAGCAGGAGGAGGAGCGAAGCAGCGCGTCGCCAGAGCGTCTGACGCGACGCTGCTTCGCTCCTCCTCCTGCTCCTTTCCACCCGCCTTTGCTCGAGGGAAGAAAGGGCGGGGGGAAGGAAAGGACGGACCAGCAACGGACCAGAGAAGAGGAGAGGCGGCGACAGAGGCGGCGGTCTCCAGACACTTTTGGTGAGTATATCACTGCCCCCCTCTGCTCCAGCGCCTCCCCCTCCCTGCCTGCATCTTCGCTCCATAAGACGCGGCGGATTTTTCTTCCTAATTTGGGAGGAAAAAAAACTGCGTCTTATGGTGCGAAAAATACGGTACTTTGTCCTGTCATGGATTAGGAGAAAGTGTGTGACCACCTCCAAGACCTCTGCAGCAATCCAGAGCATTTGCAGGAAAAAAATTCCTTCTAAAATTTAGGAATAACTTCCTGACAGGAAGAGCTACTTGGTAGAGGAATAGGCTGCCTCAGAGCATAGTGAAGTCTCCTTCTCTGGGAGTTTTTAAGCAGAGGCTGGATGGCCATTTGTCAAGGGTGCTTTGATTGTATGGCCATGCAGGTCCCTTGTGGTGTCTTTCAATTATGATTCTATAATTCTATGATTCTGCTCCAGACTAGTGTAACAATAACACTCCAGTCCTTAATCAATGTGAGAACCACATATTTATTTATTTATTTACATCATTTATATTCCGCCCTTCTCACCCCGCAGGGGACTCAGGACGGATCACAATGCACATATACAGGCAAAGATTCAATGCCATTTGACATACAACATATAAGACAGACATAGAGGCAATTTAGCATTCCAGCTTCTGGCCACCATTCTTTTTGTGTATTTCCTGGAGATTTTATGGCCTCGTAAATCAGTTAAATTTAGCATCCCCACACAAGTGGTACCTAAATTTCCTACTTGACAGATGCAACTGTCTTTCGGGTTGCAAAGGTCTACAACGAGCTACACAATTGTTCAAGAGCTCACCCTGACCCGGGCAGGCCTCGAACTCATGACCTTCTGGTCAGTAGAGATCTTAACTATAGAGTATAGGTATATAATGCACCTTGTATATAACAACACACAAATAATGGGAATAACACACACAGATATATAAGTTTGCAATACCACAATGGTTTAGTATTTAACACATAGATGTATTCATATATTCATGATTCCAAATAAGGTAGTTTACACACAGTTGTAGTAACTCACAATGCCAGCACAAAACAATGCACAAAATTAAAGTGGAGTAATATACTCAAATTCAAGTCAAAAGTTATTTCCAAGTAGCATCGACTGTATTTTTACCACAGTGTGGATTCATCACCACCGTCAGCATTTCATTATATTGTGGATTACAAATTACTTTTGTTTGGGAACCCTTATTCTTCAACATAAGCAATCGTGCTTTGTGGATTACAAATACATTGGAACCTTTACTTTGAACAACAGGGAACCCATCGATGCTACTTGGAAATAACTTTTGACTTGAATTTGAGTATATTACTCCACTTTAATTTTGTGCATTGTTTTGTGCTGGCATTGTGAGTTACTACAACTGTGTGTAAACTACCTTATTTGGAATCATGAATATATGAATACATCTATGTGTTAAATACTAAACCATTGTGGTATTGCAAATTTATATATCTGTGTGTGTCATTCCCAGTAGAGATCTTATGCAGCTGACACCCATACATAAAAAATGATTACACACACACGCACACACATTTATGTGCAGAGTGGAAAAAAGTCTTGAAAACAAATATAAAGCTGGAAGAGAACAAGAGTGCTGTTGGGATTCTGGGATAAACAACTGAGAACATCAACTAGAGCAGGGGTGCTCATTATGGTGATCGGGAGCACCTAGGTGATCTTCAGCTCTCTTCCAGGTGATCTTTGGACCTCACCAGAGAGGTAGAGAGAGAGAAAGAGGTGAAGGAGGCCGGGCAAAGTGGGGCAAAGCCAAGCAAGCCCTGCCGCAAGCCCTGCTGCTGCCCTCGGGACTCCCATTCCAAGCCGAGACCTGGGCGAGCGAGCTGTGTGGGGCTGCTTTCTTTCCTTGGTTGGGGGCGAGGAGGGAGGGCTCTGCCGTGTTCCTGGGGCTGAACCCGAGGAGGAGGGGGCTGCAGGGATGGAGACTCCACTTGCTGCTGCTGCTTGTGCCCTCGCCGCCTTTCTCTGCCTCGCCCTCCCTCGCCCTCGAAGGAGAAAGGCGGCGAGGGCCCACGGGAGAGAGAGAGAGAGAGAGAGAGACGGCTAGGAAGAGCCACCCTCTCTCTCTCTCTCTCTCTCCCGTGGGCATGGACTGCCACCAGTGGGAGGGGTCCTCCTTCCTGCCAGCTGTCCACTTGGGCGTCCTTTCTGAGTGACACCCTCGAAAGGAAAGAAGGAAGGGCGCCCCCCGCTGCATCTGTCACCTTGGGGAAGCACCTCTTCCACTCTTCCTTCTCCTGCCCAGGTAAGGAAGCCTCGAGGGAGGGGGGAGGCTGCCATGGGGAGGCTCCAGCCTCACGTGGGTCTCTCTCTCGGTTGAGTTTCCTGGCCCAGGCAGCAGCCAGGCGGCCCCTCTTCCCAGCCCTGCACCTTCCGAGCCGCCACCGAAGCCATATCTGGCGGGCACTGCGCCTATAAATACCCTCCTGCTGCGTGTGTGGGAGGGGCCTGCTGTGCACGCAAGAAGCAGGATGGGATGGGGACTTTCTGCTTTGCGAAAGCACGCAGCAGGAAGGAGGAAGGCAATGAAGACATTAAGAGAGAGAGCGCGTGCGCAGGCAAGGAGGATCCCCTTCCCGGGTGCGCACGGCGGCGAGTTCGTGGGCAGGCAAGAAAGAAGCCCCGCATGAATGGAAGGCTGCAGTAGGAGCATGCACACGCGTGCGCACACGCTCTCATGCACAACAGGTGATCTTTTCAACTTGATTGTTCATATAGTAGCTCACATGATGAAAAAGTGTGGGCACCCCTGAACTAGAGCAATACTGAACTACATCTCTCCTACAAAAATGCCCTGTTTGTATTTATGTTCAGTAGAAAATACACAAGCAGGAATTCCACTTTTGCAGCATAACATCTAACTGCCATTTGACATCCCCTTTCTAAGTGAAGCTATTGTGGAGTGTGGAATGTGTGGTCTGGAATTGTGGAGAATAATTTGTTTGCTTATTCATACATTCATTCAAATAGATATATGTATATGGACAGAAGAGAGATAGATACCATGTGAGATTGTGGCTCAGGTTAACACGTACACACAAAAAGGGTAACAGTTGTTCCCTTGTTGAGACAGCCATTTTTCTGGCTGCAAAAGACAGGAGTTGACCTCTGCTTAAAGATCTCGAGGTAAGAGGAGTAGCCAGTGGAAATTATTTATAACCTGACCAGCTCATTTCGTTTCATTCTCTCAAACCTACAGTGTCTGACTGACACAGCAATAATGGACGGCGAACTTTTGTGCCAATTAATTGTTAATGAGAGGTTTGATTAGCAAATAAAGTGCCTATTAGGTGAACTGATTGTCTTTCTTTCATAATACCAGAGGTCAACTTAAAAAAAAACCTGGAGAAAAGCACACTGTATATAGCAAAAGAGAGAGATGAGAAGAAACTGTTTAAATTTTAACCATACGTTTTCCAAGGCTGGATGACATTGATTTAACAAAATTGGACTGAGAAATCAGGTCTGCAATTATTATTGGTTAATACCTCATCCTGAATCAGCACTTTTCTATTCTTTTAAGAGATACATCTTCTAGATTGATTCCTTAGTACCATTTTCATATTTTTGATATTTTTGAAGTTTTGTCTAACTAAAATTGAAGGTGCAATTCACTTTCACTTGAACCAAACAGTGTATTTCTGGGGAGCAAGGGTTTGCGGGACACAAGGACACGTGGGATTATAGTGTAGTATGTACATGTGTGCATGTCTATGTCCAGAATACAGATGAGAAATAGAGATGACAGATGGATTTCCAGCATATATATAAAAAAACTCATTGAGTTAACTCTGACAGTGAGGACTACACCACTGAACATTAAGCGGGATTAAGGCTCCTCTGTTTCCTATGTTCTAGGCCTGTTTTCGAACTTCGGATACATCCGAAATTTGGATGTAATTCGGATATTTTTGACTTTTGAAGTGATTCCGAAGAGAGTTAAGGAAACAGGAAGTGGATTTGCCATTTCGAAGTCTCCATCGCCATATTCGGATAGGGCTTGTATGCAGGCATGTAGCCAGGGGGGGCTAAGGGGGCTTCAGCCCCCCCCCCCGAAATTCTCAGGGTGGTCCGCGAGAAGGCCTTACTGGTACATTATTTAAACTGTTATCTTTATTCATATCATGATCTAATCACCATGCTCTTTATATCCCACCTTCATGGGGTTATTGGGATAACAATACAAAAGGTTTGCTAGGGTAAACCCTCTTCCACCCAGTCTCAGCCCCCAAACCAAACTCAGCCCCCCCCCCGAACCAAAAACCTGGCTATGGCCCTGCTTGTATGTCATTCCCACCCTTCTCTATTTTTGTCCCATTGTGTTTAAAATGTTTAAAATGTTTATTAATGTGTTAAGTGTGTTCAATTTTTTGTACCAGTGTGGCTCTCTCACAGCCATGCCTCGTTCAGGTCGAAGAGACGCCCGCATTCCTTTTGTATATAACTCTATCTTTTGTGTAAGCTTGCACCGTATCGTCGGTCGATGCCATTGGGGCGCTTTATTTTCGGCCGGATCCCAGGCTTTGCCATGTTGGCGCATTTATTTTGAATAGACAAGTGAGTGCACCCTCTTCCTCTCTCCTACCCTTTTGTTCACCCCCTATATTCTGTGGGTTATTGACATATTTATATATTGCTTATGTCTTAGATGCATATCTTTCTCTATTGTGTACCGTCCTGAAGAAGCAGCCGAAACGGGTTGGATCCGTATATTTTCTCCCGTTGATGGAGCACCTCCCATTGCAGATTATTCATTTCAGTTTGGAAACCCTCCGCCGATTTGTTTTGACACAGACGCGACTCTGCATCTCCCGCTACCACCACCAGCCTACGTATACTTTGTGGATTACAAATACTCTGAGCATTTTACGCTTTTTGGATTACAAATTCTAGGGGCTTTGGACTGCGCACTTTTGGGAATTTCCGGACATATAGTGCGCCTATAAGGACTCCCTCATTAGGAGAGGTCGCGAAATTCCTCGTCCCCACACAGACTACGAGTACTTGCTCCGTGGAGCTATTTTCTTTATTTCTATCTGTGTATAGAACTGGGTAAGTACTTGCGACTGTGATACATTTTGTTTATATGGAGAGTTCCTGCTGTTATCATTTGACTTATATATATAGTAACATCTCCCATTTGGGACATTATATTGTTTCATTGTTATTGTAAGCATCTGAACCACATTCCCATTTGGGTATTATATGGATTTATTTTCATACTGCTGTCTCCCTCGTGTTTGTTTATAAGTAGTAGCGGTCAAACACGGAGGGAAAGCAAATCCCTCAAGTTTTGACTGTTCCTTCTGTAGGTTTCCGTGCATTGCGCAATCACGAATGCCATTAATGAAGACTTTCGAATTTTGGAAATACATCCGAATCAATTTCAAAAAAATCTCTAAATAATTCGGAAGTCTATCAGATACGAGGCGCCAGCGCCCCCTACATCCGAATTGACCTTTGAAGCAGTTTTTTACGTGATAAAACAGGCCTACTATGTTAATGTCTGGAAGCCACGCACTTATATGAGAAAAAGAACAGCTTTTTGTTAAGAATTTTCATTTGTGATGTGAATTTAGTGGAATTTGCAAAATTCTTTGTTCATTCAAGTGAAACAAATTTGAGAACAGGAACAAAATAATGTGAGAAAAATCGAAACTGTTAGATTCATAGCAAATGGAAGATAAAGTGTTGCAGTTGGATGTGAAGTCCTTGTTTATCTTCTGAAGTGTTCTGGTTCCCACTTTTTCCTTCTCTCTTTTCGCCTCTTCGATTCCGCATCTATAAAGTATAGATAGCAGGCAGCTACAACAGGGAATATTTGTACCTTCTAAATTTGGCCACCACAGAAAGGGACCATTTTTCCCCCCCAATTTGGTTCCAACCAGAATTTTCTAAAATGCACAATTTTCTTCTCATTCAGGAGAGAGATAATTTGGTATTTTAAAATTTTAATGTGAGAGAAAATTGACTGACTATTCCAGCCATGTTTTATTTTTGAAAGACCTCCCATTATGGTGAACCATATGATATTAGCTTTCTTTGTGGCTAGATCAGGATAGATAGGTCACCTATCTCCTCCCAATGTTATATGGAAATGAAGTATATATAAACATGAGCACTATGTATAAACATGAGCACTAAGTGTAAGCAAGATATTGTAAAGTTGAAACAATAAAAATATTGTGTTTTTTTTAAGAAAAGAGAATTTGGTGCCAAATTCACTTTCAAGGAGAGGGCATTCCACAATTGTGGTGTAACAACTGAGATGGCTAGATTGTCCATACTTTTGCAACATATCAGTCTTCTAGACAAACATACCTGTACAGAAATTTCAGATAATTCTTTTCTTTAGAACAAATTCCATGAATATTCATAGAAGAAACCCCCCGATAGATAGATAGATCTTGGTAAAGTGGAGGACAATAAGAAAAGAGGAAGCAGGTGACTAGACTAAACCACAGTCTTGAATTAGTAGGACCTAAGAAGGGATGTTAAGCAAAGGAAAACTTTGAGGTCTCTTATTAATAGGAGTGCTGTACATCAAAGTTGACTTGAAGGCAGTCAAACAACAACAACGATGCTTACTGACATAAATGCCATATTTATTCATTGATTTGAATGTCACCACATCATTTCAGCCCTGCAGCGTTTCCCTTTTTTCCGCCTGGCCCACCGTGTCTTTCTGGACAGCCAACTCCCTTTCGTCCATCTTTTGTAAGAGTGGCCAGCGCCTGCATCTTCGCCTCGCATAGTTGGCTATTCCATCTGGCGCTACGGCCTTGATGCGGCTGGGACGCTACTACGGATTTGACTCACTCCTTTGGGGTATTTACTGTGGGATACTTTCTACACCATCGAACGCTATAATTGTGACATTCACTGCTGGTTGACTACACATTTTTTTCTGGGTAAATTGTTTTTTATTCACTGTCATACACAGTACAGCCCTTTTCAGCACTGAAGCAGGCCAAGCGCCAACACATTTTTATTGTCAGATTTAGGCCGCACTTCCTTTTTTAGCAGCAGTGGTGGCGGCAGCAGCCTGAGTCTTTTCCTTCCCCTTCGCTGCTTTCTCTTCTTTGAGTTTGTGATTTTTAGCGTGGCGCAGAATGGTGTTGCGCCGCATGGTCTTGGCGTATGGGTTCAGCTTAATCATAATTCTCAGATTCTTCAGTGGGTTTTTCTTAAGAACTCTGCGGTGAATCTTTTTCTTTGGTGCACGCAGGGCCTTCTGGATCTCCTGACTCTTCAGGATCCTTCCAAGATCAGTGTTAGTCATCTTGTGCATCGGCAAGTTGTAGTTGCTCTTCAAGGTGGCCGGCTTGCGCCAAGTGCCATACAAATCATCCAATTTGCGGAAAGCGCTTTCGGTCCAAATGCAGAAGCGCCCGACATGGCCACCAGGAGCCAGTCTCAAGATGTTCAGTTTGTTGACATTGAGAACAGTAATTCCTGGGATGTTCCTGAAAGCTTTTATGATCCCGTTGTCCTCATTAAAGATAACGCAGGGTCCTTTGCGCTGGATGCGACAGCGGTTCCGCATTTTTCCTTTGCCTGCGCGCATGCGCTGGGAGGCATAGACCTTTTTGATATCATTCCAGGCTTTCAGCTTCTTGAGGAGCAGAACAGCTTCCTTTGTCTTTTTGTAACCCTCAACTTTGTCTTCAACGACCAGAGGAAGTTCTGGGATCTCCTCAATGCGATGGCCTTTAGACATCACCAGCGCCGGAAGGGCTGAAGCCGCCAGAGCGGAGCAGATGGCATAGCGCTTCTGGGTAATGTTCACCCGACGGTGCCAGCGTCGCCAAATCTTGGTCGGGGCAAACATGCGGCCTCCACGACACATATTGCCAAAGGCACCCTGGCCAGACCGATGGGTTCCACCTCCACGAACCCTTGGGATACGAGCCACAGCTCTGCCAGTGCCCCATGATTCAGCGCTGGTCTGATGCCCTGCAAGTTCACTGACAGCATAGGGCTGCCTGCTGTTCTTCCTAATAAATTAGTGTGAACAAAGTTCACAATGACAGCTTCAAGGCAGGATTAGGGGCCTTGAACACAGCTGGCATGGTGACATTTTTACCGGTGACTTCTCCCTTTCCACGTGTACGAGTGTACACCGATATCAATTCAGGACTCTTCTTATGTTCTTATGTTCTTACAAAGTTCAGCCATGACTTGAACACAGCTGCATGGTGACATTTTTACCGGACACTTCTCCCCGAGTCGCTGAGGAGCTCCCCACGCCGACACTGCCGCCGCCTCTGCCGCCCAGCCGGAAAAGCGGCTACACATTTTGTAATTGTATTGCAACTGTTTAGTATATTTTTTATGTACCATCATTATTGAAATACAACACTGATATTTCCTTCTTTGTACTTCTGAATATGGTGTAATAATATTACTGTAATACATATATTTCAATATACATATATTCATATTAGACATCGTTTATTTTGCTCCCTTGACCCTCTCTTGTTGCGGCTTACTTCAGTAACTCAGCCCTCCCAGTGTGTCTTTTGTCGGCAACCCGAAGCTCAAGCTGGTGCAGAACACTGCCGCCCGGCTCCTGTCTGGAACCCCAGCAGGCCGCCACATCACACCTGTTTTGCAGGATCTGCACTGGCTCCCAATCGAGCACCGGATCTCCTTCAAGGTGTTGGTTCTTACCTTTAAGGCCTTGCATGGCCTGGGGCCAGCGTACTTGAGGGACCGACTCACCCCACACTGTCCCCCGAGATCACTACGCTCCGAGGATGCTAATTTGTTAGAGATACCCTCGGCGAAATCGGCTAAACTGACATCTACTCGCCGGAGGGCGTTCTCCGTTATAGCTCCTACGCTGTGGAACGCCCTCCCGGCTGGAACGCGGGCTATAAAGGACCTGCTCCCGTTTAGACGCGCCTGCAAAACTTATTTGTTTAAGCAGGCCTTCGGTGAGTAGGTCCTGCCCATGTTCCGCTTTAGCCGCTGTCCTGGGGTGTCACGCTATCTAATTTCTGAACTGTACCTGGGGGTTTTGTATTTTGCTGTTTTAACTGTTTAATTGTCTTAGATGTTTTATCGCATTGCTTGTGTGTAGTTGTACCTTCGGTTCCTGTGAGCCTCAGGGAGTCGGCGGCATAGAAACCCGAATAATAAATAAATAAATAAATGTCATATTACCATTACATGATTACAAGTAAAATAGAAGGACAGTCATATTCCTCATTTACACCCCCCCCCCAAACCCAATAAGCAGACAAAAAAATCAATAAAGATTGTGGTTTTGAAAATATAAGTTGATGCTTTATTGAATAAAAGTATATTCTTTTGAGAATATCCCTCATTAGATCTTCAGCATTTATACTTCAAATGCCATCTTCAGTGAAAACATTTTAATTATAACATACAGCTAGAAATAGACCTTTTAAAAAAAAACATGAGTTTTGAGAACTTATTTTATAGACAACAGTTTATAAGTCTCTTTTGTTCTCAAGCAGTTGCTCATCTATAAACACAGAGGAATGTTGTATAGTTAGATATAACACCAAAAACATTGTTCGTATGCCCAGTTTACATGTACTGTATCAATATACTTTCAAGACTAAAATTATTTCTGTTTATGTATGTTTTTAAAATTTTCCAATAAAGTATTACTTATTTATTTATTTATTTGTCACGTTTCTATACCACCCCTCTCAGCCCGAAGGCGACTCGGGACGGTTTACACAGGCAGTCTCTGCCCTCAATACAACACAGCAACAAGGCAACCCCCCCTCCTAAAACCATACAATAGCAAATTAACAATTAAAAACATACAATTGCAGTCTCAGTGTTATGTTGAAATCAGTTTCCATCGCATTGTCGTCATTCCATATATCTAATTAAGCCTTATATTTCATCAGCAAATGCCTGCTCAAATAGCCAGGTCTTGACTTTCTTGCGAAATGTCAGGAGGGAGGGGGCCGATCTGATGGCTCTAGGGAGAGCGTTCCAAAGTTGAGGAGCCACCACTGAAAAGGCCCTGTCTCTCGTCCCCGCCAGTCGCGCCTGCGAAGAAGGCGGGACCGAGAGCAGGGCCTCTCCAGATGATCTTAAACATCTCGATGGTTCATAGGGAGAGATGCATTCAGACAGGTAAGTTGGGCCAGAACCGTTTAGGGCTTTAAAGGTTAAAGCCAGCACTTTGAATTGTGCCCGGTAGCAAACTGGCAGCCAGTGGAGCTGACACAACAGAGAAGTTGTACGCTTTCTGAATGCCGCTCCTGTTATCAACCTGGCTGCTGTCCGTTGGACTAGTTGCAGCTTCCGGACAGTCTTCAAAGGCAACCCCACGTAGAGAGCGTTGCAGTAATCTATACGGGATGTAACCAGAGCGTGGACCACCATGGCCACACAGAGTCTGGTCACTGCTGCCATTATTAAACTAGTATAATAACAGTATAATAACACCTTGAATCATGGGATACAAGCATGCCTAGTTATTTTCATTCCTGCTGATTTTTCTGTAGTTGCTGATTTGTAATTTTACTACAATATTTTGATATGCTCTGGAATGGGAGGCGGCTCATGGGGGTGGTACCATGAGTTACCACACTGGGTAAAAACAACCCTGGTAACATGTGCATTTCCCATTCCAATTGGAACTTCTGCTTGGGAATGATGGCAGATATCCTACTTCAAGGGCATGTGACCAGTAGTGGAGAAATCAGCTTCTTTAATTCTGTTACCCTCTCATGTAGTGTGTTTTTTGGATGGTAGCTTTTGTATATACTTCATACAGTGAAAACACTCCAGAATGTGTTTGGTGTTGTCTGCTTCATCTGAAATGCTGGCTCTGGGCAAACCTTGGTTTTGACATTAGAACTATGCCAGCAGTTCCTCCAATCTTTGTTGTCCTCCTGGTCCTCTTCACTAGCAACCTGAGTGGGTTACCTGTTCTTCTACAACAGTTACCAATAACTTTTAGCATATAGAAGATGGTCCTTACTAGGAGACAAGTATGAGCAGTAAGGAATTGAAGCCAAGAGCCTCAGACAAGCCAGTCAGATTAGATGATTTGTAAGAATATTCAAGAGTCTGAGACAGTGACAGAATATGAATCATAATTGAGATGCAGAACAACTGACATGCAAAAATGAAGACAATTCTGAGAAAGAGCGCAAATATGCAGACAGAAAAATCGTCCATGGAAAATTGACATCTATCAAATGGAGAATGGAAGTCAGAAATGAATGAAATTTTAGTGTTGGTGCTGACAAACTGAGCTAAGCCTTAGTTTGTGATCCACCAAGATTTGTGACAAAACAAGACAGAATAGTTCTTGTTATGAATTGTGATATCTAACAACTCTAGTTAGAAGTCACAGGCTGACATCAATAGCACTTAATGGGCCCATCATATAAAGCTGATAGACTGTTTTCAACTTGGTAGAAGTCATGCTGTGCTTCCTACAATTCAGCTCACATCCATGATTGTTCAACCATGTGCTGATGGATAGCCATTAGGTCTGGGCAATCATGGTTCTAAATGGTTCTAAAGTACTTACAAAACTAAAGTTCTGGTGGTGAACACTAGGTGGCGCTGGCACTTTGCTTCTACAGTGTTGCTAAAGTTCTAGTGGTGAACATTTCAGAATTCTAACAAAACTTTCAAAATTTCATTATAAACGGCAGATCCTAATTGGTTCTGTCTTAAAAATCACCAATAATTAAATAATAATGACGTTTGGAAAGTTTTGTTAGAGTTCTGAAATGTTCACCACCAGAACTTTAACAACACCGTAGAAGCAAAGTGTAGCAACTGAGCCCCCATCCAACCCGGGGGGGGGGTCGGGTGCCAATCAGCCCCCGCCCCAGCAGGGGGAGCAGGGCCCTGCTCCAGGGGTCCCGTTTGCTTTGGACCCAGCTGAAGGCGATGATGATGATGGTAGAGCTGCATCACCAACAGATAGCCTGCAATGGGAAGACACCTAGCCGGAGGCATACTCTGATGACGAAGGTTCTCCTGATTCCGCATCAGATACGGAATATGAGAGACCGGGGGGTTTTGGTTCCCAAGAAAGGGTGTTTTCACCAGATGCGGCAGAGGACATGGAAGCCGAGGTTGAGTCCGTTTCCCAGGAAGATAATGGCGCAGATGGTGCCATTCCTGAGTGGAGATTCGACCGAAGGAGTATTGTAGCTACAAGGAAAGATTGGAAGCGAGGCCTGGAAAGGTGCTGGTCCCACAAAGGAGAGAATTAAGTATACACTCTGTGGGAAAGTTCCTCAGTTTGGTGGCCACGTCTGAACTGGAGAGACGTAGCAGAGCTGCCTTCCTGGAAGCTAGAGTTAGCTTGCCTTGGCCAAGAAACCCTGTTGATTCTATGAACTTTGGATTACCTTGATTACCACGGACTAAGTTGCTTTGCTTGATTCGCTTTGTTTTTATGGACCTTGCTTTTGATACTCATTTTGGAATTGATTACTTTTTACCTTGGACTATTTGATCTTCACTTTTTGGACATTTTACCTTTTCACCTGCTCTTAATTTTGTGCTTAATAAATAGTTAATTGACATCGTCTGTGTGTGTGTGATTATGGGGTGGAGTCAGGGCCTGCGTTGTGACACAAAGCACCACCGCCACCTAGTGTTCACCACCAGAACTTTAGTTTTGAAAGTACTTTTAGAACCATGATTGCACAGGCCTAATAGCCATCAACTCACAACTCATTGGATGAACGGAAAAAAGAAATAAATATTGAGCATTCATATTGCGTGACTGATTCAGAAGTTCTACCTGAATCAATGTTGATTTATTTCTTGCCATTTGAGACAACATCCTTGCATTGTAACTTTTAAAAAACTTCCACTGCTCAGTTATGTATACCTTCACACTACACATACATATTTCAATGTACTTTGAGCAAATTAGAATTATGTTCAAATATATCAAAAATGGAAAATGTGAAAATGTGAATGTCCTTTTTTTGTGAACACTTTAAATATGACTGGCATGTTAACATGGCGCAGAGAGAGAGAGAAAAACACTGATTTCAGACAAGTTCTGATTGGTGTTTGTTTTGCTCTAAATTAGCAATTTTCTTATTGACCATAACAGTTAGCATCTCAGCTGGAACTATATTGGAATTTGAGCTGCCAAAAAAGATCATGAAATGAGGAATAAAAAGCATATGGAGAGGAGAAACCCACAAAGTTTGCCTTGCTGGTATAATGGAAGGCATTCTGGCGGGCGGCCATCTGCACCCGCTGAACAGAGGGATCCTGGGATGACATTGATCGATTTAACAGTAGGAAAGTATTAATGATATGCAGCTCTGATGGCTGAGCCACTTCACACTCATTTGCATTTCCATTCATCATCCCAGCATTTATCATTATGAGGCGAATGCCAGAACTAATTAAAGTCTGGGCTAACAGGGTGACATGGGGGACCAGCCAGTACTTCTGTGGAAGAAAATATGGGAAGCTTTCCAGAAGGAAGTACGGCAACCTTATACCAAACCCAATTAACTTAATTCCTAACTGAAGCTGTTAGAAGCCCCTTCACTTGAACAATATAACAAACCTGGCTTTAAGTTACATGTGGATTTTTTTTTTGCTTCATGATTTCCTAACATTGTTTTAGGTAACCTTTTCCTTTCAGATGGAATAAAAGCTATCCACACATCTTGGCATTCTTTTTTTCCCTCTGGCTGTGAACAACAGACAAAAACCTATCAAGCCCTAGCATTAAGGGAACATTTTAAAGAGTAACATCCATGACATGAATTTTTCCTGAAGGTATCTCCAAATGAGTGTGTGAGTGCCTCATTAAGGACAGTATTCTCAAGGATGAAAGATATAAAAGAGACATACTCTGAAAAGGATATTTCTCCCTTTGGCAAAAAGAGATAGGCATATTCAGAACTGTTCTCCAGGTACCACAGACAAATTAGAGATCTGTCTCCTGTAGTGTAAGACAAATCTTGGGCCTGATCCAGCCAAAGAAATGTCACAGTTGCAAAGAAAAGCATGCCTACTAAGGATTGGGAGTAAATTCATTTAATGCAGTGTAAAGATGTTCACATTTCTCCTCAATGAAGAAGACAGTGGGCCAGATCTGGAGTAGCACACCATGAAGTTCTGCTCACGCCAGAGGAAGTGGTTGGGAATTAGATTCTGTAGCACCCCAGCCTCTATTCCAGCCGGGTTGGGGGGGGGGGCCCGCCCCGGGGGTCCCAATTGCCTTGGACCAAGATGGAAGTGACGGAGGGACTGATGGGTATGTTTCCCCGATGGACAGTTTGCAATGGGAAGACACCTGGCCTTCTGCTTACTCGGATGAAGAAAGCCAACCAGATTCGGGATCTGATTGTGAATATGAGAGACCGGGAGGTTTCGGTTCACAAGAGTGCTTGTTTTTGCCAGCTGCCGAGGAGATCATGGAAGCTGAGGCGGCGCCGAGTTCTCAGGATGATAATGGGCCAGATGGTGTTGAGGCCGAGAGCTGTTTCGACCGTAGGAGGAATATTGTGGCTAGCCACAAAGATTGGAAGTGGGGAATGGAGACGCGCTGGACTCACAAGGGTGGGACTTAACTATACACCCGGTGGGAAAGTTCCTCAGTTTGGCGGCCATGTCTTTGCTGGAGAGACGCATCGGTGGGCTCCGCTCCCTGGAAGCCATAGTTTGGCTCACCTTGCCAAGTTTAGCCAAGAGACCTACTTCCTGTTCATGGACTTTGGATTGTTTGCCTTGTTCCATGGACCAAGTTTGTTTAAGTAGCCTCAGAACTTTTGGATTACCTTGCTTTGCTTTTGGACTTTGCTTTTTGAAGAGATTCCCTGATTTTTGAGTTTGCCTGATGAACATTGCTAATTGATTCTTTATTGGACTTATTATCCTTTCCACCTGCATTCCTTCCTGCTTAATACATAGTTAATTGACATTGTCTGTGTGTGTGTGATTAAGGGGCAGGGCCAGGTCCCGCGTTGTGACAGATTCATTATTTTCCTTTCTGTCTGGATACTCATAAGACCATATAATAACTGCTCTGGAGGGTTAGGAACCCCCCTTC
Organism: Anolis apletophallus; assembly: GCA_030556195.1. NCBI lineage: Eukaryota > Metazoa > Chordata > Lepidosauria > Squamata > Anolidae > Anolis > Anolis apletophallus. Next base: position 18,878,465 of record JARBWK010000007.1, read on the forward strand.
CTTTAGAAGAACAGTTTATCTGGGCTACTTCAGGCTTTATCTTTTTCTTCTGGCCACTCGCTGGGGCCACCCTCGACCGTTTCAAGCTGCTGGACGCAGAGGCTGTCGATAGGATTGTAACTGCAACAAAATCTACCACTTGCTCCCTCGACCCGTGCCTCTCCTGGCTAGTGAAATCTTGCAAGGAGGGTTTACGTGCTCCTCTGTTAAACATAGTGAATAGCTCCCTTGAGCAAGGAGTATTTCCAGAGGTCTTAAAAGAGGCGATGGTTACTCCACTGCTGAAAAAAACGAACTTAGATCGCTCGGTTCCCTCTAATTACCACCCAGTTTCAAACTTACCGTTTCTGGGCAAGGTGATTGAGAGGGCAGCAGTGGAGCAGTTGCAGGCTTTCCTAAATGACACAGCCAGACTAGATCCCTTCCAGTCCGGCTTCCGTGTTGTGCACGGGACTGAGACAGTGCTGATTTCCATCACAGACCAGCTTCGCTGCCAGCTTGACCAGGGCAGATTGGCACTGCTTGTGTTATTGGATCTCACAGCAGCGTTTGATAATGTCGATTACGAACTTTTGACTCACCGCCTGGCCATGGCTGGAGTGAGGGGGACAGCCTTAAATTGGCTGTCTTCTTTTCTCTACAACCAGAGACAGTGAGTGGTGAGGGGCGAGTTGGTCTCCAGGGGAGCTCCCCTAATCTGTGGGGTCCCCCAGGGGACTATTCTTTCCCCTCTATTATTTAACATCTATATGCAACCACTTGCTCAGCTGGTACAAAGCTTTGGGCTTGACTGCTATCAGTACACTGATGACACTCAGCTCATTCTGAGGATGGATGGCCGTCTTGACTCGGTTCCCGATAATTTCCATCAGTGCCTTGAGGCGGTTACTGGTTGGTTGCGTGCCAGCAGGTTGAGGGTGAACCGAGTGAAGACAGAAATCCTATGGCTAGATACCCGGGTGGTGGGAATGTCCAGCTGCCTACCCTGGATGGTGTGGCGTTATGCCCATCATCTTCGGTAAAGAGCTTGGGAGTCTTTTTGGACCCTCTGCTGTCAATGGAGGCTCAAATCTCCACTGTGAGCAGAGCAGCATTTTTCCATCTGTGCCAGGCTAGGCGCCTGGCTCCCTACCTGTCCCGGAACGAACTGGCTACGATGATCCACGGTTATCTCAAGGCTTGATTACTGTAATGCTTTCTACACTGCCTGCCTTTGGTGTTGACCCGGAAGCTCAGGCTAATGCAGAACGCTGCGGCGCAGCTGCTCACTGGGGAGATACCACATAACTCCAATTCTCCAGTGGCTGCACTGGCTGCCGATCGAGCACCGGATCAGCTTCAAAGTGTTAGTCCTAACTTTTAAGGCCTTGTGAGGCCAGTGTACCTGAGGTCACCTCGCTCCCTATAAATCCCAGAGATTGCTACATTCTGATGATCAACATCTTCTAGAAATCCCTAGCATGAAGAGCTACCGCCTAACTGCCACCAGGCGGAGGGCCTTTTCAGTCATCGCTCCTACATTGTGGAATGCCCCCCCCCTCCTGAAACTCGGGCAATGCAGGATTTGAGGTCCTTTGGAAAGCCTGACCAATTTACCCAGATGTAAATTCTCATTGAATTTAAGAGATACTGGATTGTAATTTTACCTAATAATCCATAGATTATCTCTATAGATTCAACCATCCATGGCTTGATTTGTTTTAAAAGTTCCAATAACAAATGTTGATATTGTTATTTTATACAAGGTACATAATTTGCTGCACTATTGTATATAAGGAAGTTAAGCATATGCAGATGAGATTGTTGTACCACGCTTCAGCAGCTACCAAGGGTCTGCTGAAGTTCACAAATCTGCAATTACATGACTATATCAAAATTTAAGATGTTCAAAGAACTAGCTCCAAATGTCAACATTTTAGGATGACAGAAGTTTGTCTGTGATTACTATGTGAAGTCTCTTTTTAGAAAACTTCATAATGTTAACTATACTTGGTAGCAGCTCTCCAAGGTTTCACAGAAGATCCAAATTGAAATTGAATCCAGACGAGACAGAGGCACTCCTGGTCAGTCAAAAGGCCGAACAGGGCATAGGGTTACAGCCTGTGTTAGACGGGGTTACACTCCCCCTGAAGGCGCAGGTTCGCAGTTTGGGTGTGATCCTGGACTCATCGCTGAGCCTGGAACCCCAGGTTTCGGCGGTGACCAGGGGAGCATTTGCACAGTTAAAACTTGTGCACCAGCTGCGCCCGTACCTTGGGAAGTCTGACTTGGCCATGGTGGTCCATGCTCTGGATACATCTCGTATAGATTACTGCAATGCTCTATATGTGGGGTTGCCTTTGAAGACTGTTCGGAAACTGCAACTAGTCCAACGGGCAGCAGCCAGGTTGATAACAGGAGTGGCATTCAAAGAGCGTATAACTCCCCTGTTGTGCCAGCTCCACTGGCTGCCAGTTTGCTACTGGGCACAATTCAAAGTGCTGGCTTTAGCGTTTAAAGCCCTAAACGGTTCGGGTCCTACTTACCTGTCTGAATGCATCTCTCCCTATGAACCATCGAGATGTTTAAGATCATCTGGAGAGGCCCTGCTCTTGATCCTGCCTTCTTCGCAGGCACAACTGGCGGAGACGAGAGACAGGGCCTTTTCAGTGGTGGCTCCTCGGCTTTGGAACACCCTCCCTAAAGACATCAGATCGGCCCCTTCCCTCCTGACATTTTGCAAGAAAGTCAAGACCTGGCTGTTTGAGCAGGCATTTGCTGATGAAATATAAGGCTTAATGAGATATATGGAATGGCGACGATGCGATGGAAACTGATTTCAACATGACGCTGAGACTGCAATTGTATGTTTTTAATTGTTAATGTGTTATTATATGGTTGGGGGGGGGGTGCCTTGTTGCTTGTGTTGTATTGAGGGCAGAGACTGCCTGTGTAAACCGTCCCGAGTCGCCTTAAGGCTGAGAGGGGCGGTATAGAAACGTGACAAATAAATAAATATTCTCTAGTTTTTCCTGGTGGTTTCTTATCCAAGTATTGAACAGGACCAATCCCACTTCAACCCACCACTCGTGCCCATCAACAGTATTGGCTTTGGTTGCCCGTTAGAGCCTGTTGGATTTTTTCCCCTTTCACCCTACGATTTTTGGGGAGACAGGTTTTTTGCCTACCCCTTTACTGTTTAGGGGCTAGATGAGGTGGTATAGATAGGCCTTAGCGAAAATAGATAGGGAAATCCCATAATTGGTGTGCACCTAAGGCACCCCCCTTTTGGGGTGAAGGCCATTAAGTTAAAGGCTCATCTTAAAGTTCAAGTTGATGGGTGAAGTAAAGTTAAAATGGCCCTGGAATGGGAAGAGGCTGGTCTCAATATCTTGAGAATAGACCTCTGACTCATTTGCCTTAAGGGGTTGCCCTGGTTGTTTAATCAGGGAATCCTGGTGCTTTGCCCACAAATTACTTACTTGAAGCCAGGTAGGGAGGCTACCTGGATTGGATACACCACATTCCTGACACCCCTTGAGTTAAAGTTAAGGAAAGTTAAATAAATAACAATTTAAATAAAAGTTGCCCAATTTGAACCCAACGAAATGTGTGTTGTCTTTTATTTCGGGGGTGGGCAGGCAAACTGGACCTAGGAAAAAGTATAGCAGTGTCAAAAACACCCTAGCGACATTAGCTGAAGTATGTGCCAATTACAATCAGGAGCTTTCCAAAACTAGCAAATGGATTTACATCGCAAACCTCACCTTATCTCGAAAAAAATAATGTTCAATATGAACTCTCCCTAACCCCTAAACACTCTATGTGTTTGCTTTCTTTGAAAACTTTGGAGCAGTTGTCTTCAAATGATCAATTTGTCTTTTTTTACAATTGAATGAAGAGCCATGTTGAATGGTTTCAACTTGTTTATCCATCAGGCATTAAACATCTTATTGACACACCTACAAAAACCATTCTTCATTTTCTTTTGTTATTTGAAAGATACAGGGCATACTTGATTTCCATTTGCAACCATCAAGTTGTGACTGTTATCAGCTTTTTGTGATTGTCTGAACCAATTACCATCACTTTTATGTCTGCTGCTGCATCTTTTTGCTACACTGTCTTGTTTCTCCTCTTTCTGAATTTGACCAAAAAAAGTTTGGTCGGCAGGGCATTGATACCATCAACCTCTATTCTAATGGGAGACAAAACGTCACACTATCATTGATGACTACGGTTATGGCAACACGATTCTGAACATAACACAACAACAATTTCATTTGCTGGAAACATAACAGGGCATCTATTAGAAAGGCAGACATTGGTTGTCAGTGCTGCATGTTGCTGGGTAATGGTATTTTATTGTGGTTGTTTATTTATGACACTGGGTACTGAAGAACGCAACCCAAACCATTTCGATCAATCATAGTTGGAAGAGGCCATAAGGATCATTCAGCCCATCACCTTGCCATGAAGGAACACACAATTAAAGCACTCCCAAAAGATGTCTGAATGACACAGGAAGTGATCTTTTTTGCTTCATCCATGAGCTTGCCCACTTTTCAGTTATCAATGTCAGGTATTTGGGGAGGTCTTGGGCATAATATCACAAATCAGCTTTCTTCCAAATGCTGGAAAGGCAACATGAAAGTTCTTTCAAGGTATCTCCAACCTTTCGTTATTTTAAAATTTAACTGATGTTTATGGTAGGAGTTGAACTCAATGACCCCAGGGGTTTCTGCTATTATTATTATTATTATTTATTTATTTATTTTATTTATTATTCTCAAGGCTGACCCAACTACACACAAGCAATGCGATAAAACATCTAAGACAATTAAACAGTTAAAACAGCAAAATACAAACCCCCAGGTACAGTTCAGAAATTAGATAGCGTGACACCCCAGGACAGCGGCTAAAGCGGAACATGGGCAGGACCTACTCACCAAGGCCTGCTTAAACAAATAAGTTTTGCAGGCGCGTCTAAACGGGAGCAGGTCCTTTATAGCCCGCGTTCCAGCCGGGAGGGCGTTCCACAGGGGGGCTATAACGGAGAACGCCTTAGATGTCAGTTTAGCCGATTTCGCCGAGGGTATCTCTAACAAATTAGCATCCTCGGAGCGTAGTGATCTCGGGGGACAGTGTGGGGTGAGTCGGTCCCTCAAGTATTATTACTACTACAACAAAGGCTGAGTGGTCATTTGTTGGGGGTGCTTTGATTGTGCTTTTCCTGCATGGCAGAAGTGGGTTGGATTGGATAGCCCTTGAGGTCTCTCATTGAAATACTGTTAAGTTTATGTTGGTGAAAATGTTTGTCTGTGCCTAATATATATACACTATATAGCATATCCTCTCCGTTGGTGCCCCTTGTCATGGGGTAGAGGCTTGCATACCCTAATAAAGTTGTGAGCTATGCTGGCGGTGGCATAATAGCCACTGGTAGGGCCTCCCATGCCAGACAGGTCACAACCGAAGGGTCTGACAAAAAGCATCAACGGGCAGGATGGGCTCTCTAGCCTTTTGGCAACCATCCTCTGAGAAGGAAAACTCTAAATTGAAACCTGGGCAGATGGTGCTCGTTTAACCCTGTAAGGTCAACCATCTAAGAGAAGAAAACTCAACCAAATCTCCGACCTGAGGACCTCGCTGCCACCATCCTAAGCTTGCTAGTCCCCGACAGATGAACCTTTGGTTTAAAGGGTGAGGCCAGTTCTGTGCACGCTGTGCTCCACCAGAAAAATCCATTGCACAGACTCAAACGACACATCCAACTTCCAACGCGCTTGTAAAAAGCATGGGATGAGTCCTCCCTAAGAATCTTGGTTTGCGAAGTTATGCCATATTATATATATATATATATATATATATATATATATATCCTCTCTCTCATCTCTCTCTCTCTCTCTCTCTATCTCTATCTCTCATCTCTATCTCTATCTTTAAAATATATCTATTTCTTGTGGCTCCAAGGCTGAAAAAAAGGCTTTGAGAAAGACTGGTTTATACAATGCTTTCAGGTATCCCAAGCCTCTGAATATCACACCTTGTTGCAAACTTTACATTATCCTTAAAGGCAGATCAGTATAATAATTCCTACATTACAAACATGGAGACTCCAGCAATTGGTTTGTCTCAATTTCATGATTTCACAATAGAGGAGAGTCTGAGATTGGTTTTTTCCCATTTTTAGCATGTTCTTTGTAACTAGAGACTTCGCATTGCCTGGAAAAGGGATTGTGTGTAACAGATTAGCATGCTTACAGAAATGCCATTAAATCCAATGAGTGCTTTGGAATTGTCTCGTTAAATACCTGCATTTCATTCAGTGGGATTTAGTGAAGAATAGGACTGGTGAAAACAATGCAGAACAGTATTTCAATACAATACAAGCCCCTTATCCATGTATCTGAGATTCAGCATTTCACTTACTCATGCACCATTAAATATTTCTCCATGGAAGTGTTTGTGGGCAATTCTGTGGTGTGCTTCCAGCCCATGTATATTCAAAATATAGGGTTCACTATTATCTATGGTTTTCAGACATCCACTGGAGTGTGGGTGTGTGTGTCTTGGAACATATCCTCCATGGATACAGGGATTGTGTCGCAACTCAGGCCAAGACGGTATTCACCCTTAGTTCACACACACAGGCAGTCTATGAATAATAACTCTTTATTTAGAATAAAAGAAGAATCAAAAGCAATAAAAATAGTTCATGAAGTTGTCCAAAATAGGTCCAAGGTATTCAGGAAATAATCCACAGAAAATAACAAGGTTGTCCTTTAGTCCAAAGTCACTTCGACTTAAATCCCATGGAACTCAAGGTTTGAAAACAAAGCAAAACGCACCAGCGGTAACAGGAACACCAAGACCAAAACCCAGGCCTCTCCAGACGTAGCTTCAGATCTGAAAATCTTTCCAAAATCCCATCCAATTATAGTATCTAACTTTTGTGGGTCCATCGCACCTCCCTTCTCCCACTTCGCCTAGAAGCCTCAATACTCCTCCTTCTGTTGAATTCCATCTCGTTAGCGAGCCCATCTGGATTGCTATCAGAATGGGAACCGATCAACTCCCTTTCTCCCAGAGATTCTTCGAATCTCGCTCTTGAGACCCACGACCCCCTGGCCTTTCATAGTCGGCCTCTCCATCACCGTCCAGCCATGAGTTATCCCATTGCAGGCTTTCATCAGTAGAATCATATCCATCAGGCCATCCATCTTCCCCATCCAGTTCCAAGGCAAATGGCACCCCTGGCACCTCCAGGGTCTGCCCATGCCCGCCTGGCACCCCCAGGGCCTGCCCATGCCCACCTGGTTGGAATGTCTGGGATACCACAGATTGTATTGTACATGATACATTTCATTCCAAATTCAGGATGATTTTATCATTTCATTGTTTTTTATTAATCCATTACACCGCTTAGCTTGTGATTCTGCTGAATAGACATGCCCCCCCCCCTCTGCATAAGCACCCATTTGCAGACAAAATCAGATGATTGAGTATACAAGTGACAAATAATTGTTTCCTCAGTAGTCATTGTCACACTACAATTTACACACACATCATTCAGAAGAATGCCATATGATAACATAGAATAACTCCCAGGGGACTTCCAGGTTGCTGGTGGATACTAGGAAGAGTTTCCTTGCCACCACTGGGAATTTAACACCAGCAATATTCCTACAAAAAGTGGGAAGGTGGAACTATACTTGTTCATTTGAATCAAAAGTTCATTCTATTAAACATTTGACACAACACAGTAATTTGTGTTGTATATAGTAGAGGCGTGCAAAAAAAAATCAGAATTCATCATAACTTGTATCTTTTTCAGATGTTTCTGACTTATGATGCATATTCCAACACGCCTGCATGGTGCACACCAAACATTAAGAAATTGAAGCTATAGATGGCTTTGATTCTTATATTTCAATTAGTTCATGAGATGCAGTTACAGGGCAACCAAGCCCTGCTGAGAGGCAAAGCCAAACCTGTTGGCATGCCTCTCGGCCAATCAGGGCTGATAGAGGAGAGAGGGGGAAACAGAACAGAGCACACACCAGTGACGCCATTCTTGGAAGGGAAAGGATCGAGCGTGGAGGGTTGCGAGCTCAGGCAGGCAGGCAGAGAGAAGACAATAAGACAGACATAGAAGGCATGGAGAAATAAAGAAGGCGGTCAATAAATTTGAAAAAATGATGAAGAAAGAGAGATGTTGATTGAATTATCTGTGCACTGGGCAGTGCAATGTGTGCTGGCTGGCTGGGGTTTGAGTTCTGGCTAGTGGCTGGTTCTACCAGCACTTTAAAATTATTTTTAATTTGAATTTAATGTTTTGAATCTCAAACTCAGTATTCCAGCAGTTGCCCAAGCCAGAAAGATATTTATTATTGTTAATAATATTATTGGATATTAACTGGTCTCAAAGTCAAGCAAGTTCTTGCCAAACCAAAAAGTTATTGATGATTGTTAATAATATTGGATTAAAACATTTTTGTCAAAACGGTGATCCACGGTGATCCAAGCCACGGTGATCCAAGCCACGGTCATCTCGAGGCTAGATTACTGTAATGCGCTGTACATTGGCCTACCCTTGTCGGTGATCCGGAAACTTAAGCTGGTGCAGAACGCAGCAGCGCACCTGCTCTCAGGAGCTGCAAGATCTGCCCATGTAACCCCACTCCTGTGCGAACTGCACTGGTTTCCTATTGAATTCCAGGTCACCTTCAAGGTGTTAGTTTTAACTTTTAAGGCCTTATATGGTTTGGGGCCAGTGTACCTGAAGGAGTGGCTTACCCCATACTTGCCCAGAAGATCACTGCATTCCGAGGGGCTCAACCTACTAGAGGTGCCTGGCAGGTGGAGACGGTGGCCGCCCTGCGGAGCAGCCGGAAGGGGAGGCTGCCCTACCGCCGCGGGTGGAGCCCCCAGGACCGGACCCCGGAGGTCTCAATCTGGCTAGGAAAAGGATCGGATCTGCCCCAGGAGCTACTGAGGACGCCCAGGATGCCCAGGACGCCCGGGAACGGTTGGACCATTCGGCCGATCACGGCCTCAGGTGCCCGCTTCTTAAGAAGGTTCAGTGGGAGATCGCTGTCTAAGAACCTGCCTCCCCCATTCCTAACACCATCCCTGAAGACAAAGCCCCCAGTTGGCTCGAGGCCCTGGACCCTTGAGGTGTGTGACACCCCACGAAGCAGCTCCCCACGGAGGGCAGCGCGAGATGGCCAGGACTCCACCACCAACCAACTTGACCCCTCCCCCCGCCGACCAAGAGTTTACCTGGGACCGATCGTGGGACTTTCCCTCCAGTACCCTGGAGGTCGATCGAGAACCACCGGCCCCAAATACTGAAGAGTGGTCAGCATGCCCCCGGGGATCCATCCCAGCTGCCGGGGATGGACTAGCTGCTGTGGAGGACGATGCCCCTACGGTGACTCCGGCCGCGGCTGAGTGCGACGACCTCCACCCAACCTATCCACTCTCCACTGAAGTCCCAGCTAAGGGCCCTGAGGACTTACTGCGGGCTGTTGGAGGCCCGCCGGCCCTGGTGGACGCGCAGATCGCCGAGCTCGACATCGAGGCTGTCTTGGCCCCTCCCCGAGGTGCAGCCAGACGCCGCCGCCGTGTGGCGAAGAGTTGGGAGCATCCTGGAGGAAGCGAGGCCTAACATGGCGGACGTCCTTGACGACGCCCATCTTCCCCATGTGCTTGACCCCAAGGAAGAAGCGGGACCCGGAAGCAGCAGGCAGCCGGATGCCCCGGAAGCCCCGTCCCCGGATGGCCCCTTTCCGGATGACGCCAGACCACCCGGAAGTCCCACCCTGGAGGACCCTTTCCCGGATGACGCCGGACCATCCCACGTGCCAGGATCTGGAGAGGAAGAGGCAGCACCCGGATGTGGTGCCCTGCCGGAAGTCTTAGAGGTCCCGCCCCCGGAGGACTCTTCCTCCACCGGTGGGCTGGGCAAGATGAGACGCAGCCGCCGAGGAGGAGACGGGCGCCGGAAGCGAAGGGAGGTGAATTCCCCATTCTACGTACCGTGAGCCCCGGACTGGACCCATCTCCCTGTCGGAGAACCCAAGGGAACCGGGACACTAGGGCCGGAGCTCTGGTTGGCTCACTGGTAGGTGGGCCCCCAGAAGCAAGGACTCTAAGACCCCGTAGGACGTTCCCATCCAGGACGTTTTGGAGCGCCGGCTACAGGTCGACACAGCTCCATAGGACCCGCCAGACCATCGCGAAGGTCAACCTGGACACTGCGCAAACAGGTCGGGACCTTAAAGACGGACCCCCATGGGGGAGACGTCGGCCCCTGCCCCTGCCTGCGCCTCAGTGCCAGCGATTCTGCTGCCCCCTCCCCGCCTCCCTTCTTTTGATGGCGGGGTGGTGTTCCAGCAGGCATCGCTGCTGACCTCTTTTCCCTCCCCCCTCCCTTCCCATATCCTAGTCTTCTTCCCCACGTCTTTTGTACTGTCCTGTTTGTGCTGCCAATGGGCACACAATCCTATGTAAACCACTTAGAGCCTTCAGGATGAAGCGGTATACAAATGTGAATTTAATAATAAAAAAATAATAAGACCTACAGGTTGTCGAGTACGTGGCAGAGAGCGTTCACAGTGGCTGCGCCGAGCCTCTGGAACTCGCTGCCTGAGGAGACGCAAGTCCTACGGGGCTTGATGGCATTTCACAAGTCCATAAAGACTTGGCTGTTCAGACAGACATTTGGTCCTGACTGATGCCGCTGTAATTTGCCATCCTGCCGCGTCTTGCCGCCTGCATTGTTGTCGATCTGCTGGGATTTTATTGTTGGGAGCGGGGTTTAATTGGTTTTAGAATGCTGTTTTATGTGTTTTATCTGTGTTTTATTTGGTTTTAATTGCTGTAAACCGCTCTGGGCTCCGGAGAGAGCGGTCTACTAAATCGAATTAATAAAATAAATAAATAAATAAATAAAACATTTTTAAAAATTCCCATACATCAGTAGATGTATGAATATTTCTAAAAGTTGGGGGTGGGGTTATCCCCTGTTACCATGTATCATTGTGTAGAAAATTCAAAGAGATATCTCTAGTATTTTTTAAAAAATGATGTTTATAAAAAATTGAAAAGTCCCTAAAGATTAGTGGTTAAGCAAAACTTTCAAAAATTTGGTGGGCTAAGAGTGGTCAATATTGTTGCACCTCGGCTAGAGTTCACCTTGCTCAAGCACTCACCAGAAAGCCAAATGTAGTAATAAACAGCTTATTGATAAAACACACACAGTAAAAGAGTAAAATTCCAAATATGCAAAGAAAGAAAGAGTCACAAAAAGCCAGAGATAAATCTCCAATGCAAAGGTTAAAGCATAAACATTGATCCAAAGTACATGGAACTAAACATGGGCTTGATTAATCCAAGAAACAAGGAACAAAGCATGAGCTTGAGTACACGGTAAAATCCCCAAGACTGGTAGCAAAACTTGACTAGGAAAATTGGCTTGAAGTTAAGACAGCGTTTCTCAACCTGGGGGTCGGGACCCCCACAGGGGTCGCAAGGGGGTGCCAAAGGGGTCACCAAAGACCATCAGAAAACACAGTATTTTCTGTTGGTCATTGGGGGCGGGGGGTTCTGTGTGGGAAGTTTGGCCCAGTTCTATCATTTTTAGGGTTCAGAATGCTCTTTGATTGTAGGTAAACTGTAAATCCCAGCAACTACAACTTTCAAATGTCAAGGTCTATTTTCCCCAAACTCCACCAGTGTTTACATTTGGGCAGATTGAGTATTCCTGCCAAGTTTGGTTCAGATTCATCACTGTTTGAGTCCACAGTGCTCTCTGGATGTAGGTGAACTACAACTCCAAAACTCAAAGTCAATGCCCACCAAACCCTTCCAGTATTTTCTGCTGGTTGTGGGTGTTCTGTGTGCCAAGTCTGGTTCAATTCCATCATTGGTGGAGTTCAGAATGCTCTTTGATAGTAGGTGAACTATAAATCCCTGCAACTACAACTCCCAAATTACAAAATCAATCCCCCCCCCCAACCTCTCCATTATTCAAATTGGGGTGTACCAGGTATTTGTACCCAACTTGGTCCAGTGAATGAAAATGCATCCTGCATATCGGACGTTTACATTACGATTCATAACAGTAGCAAAATTACAATTGTGAAGTAGAAACAAAAACAATTTTATGGTTGGGGGTCACCACAACATGAGGAACTGTATTAAGGGGTCACGGCATTAGGAAGGTTGAGAACCACTGAGTTAAGACATGATCGGGAACAAAGCAGAAACTTCTCACTCCATTTTCAACATTGAAACCTAACAGATTCCTATCCCCAATTAAGGATAGCAATGCATGAAGGCATTCAGTTGGCTTTGAGAAGCCTGTCTCTGGCTCTTTCTCAGGCCTCCCTTTCCCATGGCTCGGCTTGCACCTGGAATTCTTCCCCTGCAGGAGCAGCCTTGATTCTCTGTCCAACCTCCCTGCATCAGGTGAGCTCATGTCATCCTCCCTTCTCTGCCTGTCAGCTTCTAAAGAAGTTTCATTTTCACACAGGGAATCAACATCTAATTCCAAATCCTCCTCCATTCTCCCAACCGGGGAATCACCATCCTGTTCCAACATCCCATCAGTCTGAGCACCTCCAGAAGCATCAGGCCCTGCAGACCCTTCACCCCCAAACCCCTAATCCTCATCATCAGCTGGCTGAAGGACAACAAATATGTTCTATCACTTTAGCAGATTTCCTCATGATAGCTCTAATAATGAGGTAGAGAGAAATCCCTGAAGTTTCCCAAATGACAGTAATTATTTCATTAATGAACATGCGCAATTACTATTAATGAAACAATAACGAAATTTATTTATTTATTATTTATTTACTTTGCTTCTAGACCGCCTCTCTCAGCCCGAAGGCGACTCGAGGGCTGAGACAACAGCAAAAACTGCTCAAGACAGACATATCAACAATTATCAATACAATACAATTCCAACATATACAAATTAGCATTCAACGTTAAAAACACAATATCAGCGTCTCATTAATTAAATCAACTTCCAATTGCATCGTCGTCGTTCCTTAGGTCTCAATTTGACAATCATACTACATCTGCAAATGCCCGGTCAAATAGCCAGGTCTTAACCTTCCTGCGAAATGTCAGGAGGGAGGGGGCCGATCTGATGTCATTAGGAAGGGCGTTCCAAAGCCAAGGAGTCACCACTGAAAAGGCCCTGTCTCTCGTCCCCACCTATCGCGCCTGCAAAGCAGGCGGGACCGAGAGCAGGGCCTGTCCGGATGATCTTAAGCATCTTGAAGGTTCATAGGAAGAGATGCGTTCGGACATGAAATTTTGTTAGTCTTGTTATAGTAACAACATTTTTGCTAGTCACCCTTTAGAAACACTTTAGAAATTTAGAAATTTAGAGGTTCGCGGTCAGATCGGCTCACGACTGCGATTCAGGTTCTGAGTACGGTTTTTGTGTGAGCGTTGGTAGGCCGCTCAATAATCACACTCACTCGGGTATTGAGGAAATGCTTTATGAGTCCTTAATCCAAGGCAGTAAAAACCGTCCTGAAGCCTTCCCTCCAAAATCCCTGCTCAAAACTCCCGAGCCCCTCCCCTCTGGCGAAGAGCCAATCCTGAACAGATAACCCCGGAACCCCACCCCTCTTGTCCTTTTTCGGCGGGAACTCCAACAGCTCAGAAACAACAGGGAGCAACATGGAGCTACAGAAACAACATGGAACAAGGAGAACCAAAATGGCGGCCGCGCCCCGATCGCTCGATCCCCGCATTGGACAAGGCGCCGCTGACATAGCGCCCCCAGTTTTGTAAGTACATTTACAAAATAATAATAATAATGCCTAAAGACCTTGGCCTGCACTTAAACATAAACGATGCTGACAAAATTACCATCTGTCAGCTGCGAAAGGCCAACCTACTCTGGTTTAAACTAACGTGGGAGGGAAAGGAAAGGAATCCATCCATTCTAGTTTAAACTGATGCAGGAGAAAAAGGAAAGGATAGGAATCCATCCACACTGGTTAAAATCCATGCATACTGATTTAAGGTAAAGGAAAGAAAGGGAATCCATCCACACTGGTTTAGAAGGCTTCTCTGGCTTGAACCGAGGCCAGGGAACAGAAGTGGGGGGGAAAGTGAATCATTTCTGACTCACTGATTCAGAAGAGAAATGGCGGAAAAAGCTTCGGAAAGGCAAAGGGACTTCCGGTTTCCTTAAAAACTTCTAAATTGCTTCAAAAGGAAATCTTTCCGAATGTATTCTGAATTACGAAGATTCCGAACGAACCTAACCAGGTCTAATGCTTACACAAAGTAATAATTAAAAACATATTTACATAAGAATGTTTTCTTTCTCAAATATTACGAATCACTTAAATATGATTTTAAGATTCACAAATGCGCATCTGAAAATTATAGACACATTCATGTCAGTGTCAGAAGTGATTGCAGGTTGTGCATTCACTGTAAGATCGGCCCACAGGTACACACATTGAAATTTTGAAATGCATGTGCATAAAAGATGCACAGAAAATTCCTCTAAAGAAAATTCCCCTTTTTATTTCCTGTATACATGAGGACTTACAGGGGGAAGCGAACAAACAAGAGGCAGACCACTTGGGAGGAAAGACACGTATTGAACGAAGCATACATATACCCATCATAATTACAGCTGACGAAAAAGGGTGAAAAATACAGAGTTACTAAGTGCCATGTCTGTCCACACTAAACAATTGTAAATTACCCTCACCCATATACCACATTGTAGGTGCTCTGCTTGTGTATTCATTAAATATAGAACAACAGAGTGGCGGAGGGAAAGTACAAAGTCTGATTGATAAAAAGAAAAGTGCACGAGGAAAAGAAAGAACAGTGAAAGGAAACTTTAAACAACTTTTCTTTTTTAAAAACTGATGCTTTCTATGTAAGGGAATAGTCTCGTGAACATTGTCAGCCTTATGCCATATGTTCGAGGAAACCAGGGACCCTTGAAGAAGAAGAAGCTTTTGAATTATTGATCAATGATTAGCAAATGCAATCGAAATTGTAGACTTGATGTTGTGCAGGGATTCATAATTTATGAGTGGACAAAATAGGAGGTAACAGAGGTAGCGGTAGGTGATTTCAGCCCCCATATTGATTACTTAAAACAACAGGAGGTACGTGTAGTGTGACAGATGGAACAAAAACTGACAGCTCGCTGCCTGTCCATCACCGCAGACTGGGAGCTCAGGGAATAAAGTGTACTGTAGAAGCAAATACATTTCTATTGTGTGTCTTTGATCATTATGCTGTTCGACTAGACCAAAGGACATATTTGTTTATAATTTATGTATTCTCTTACTATAAAAGATTGATGGCTTCCTATTAGATACCATCGGATCTAAATATCCAGATTCTTTGTCCCTGTAACAGCCAGAGAGGTGGCATTGTGAAAGGAGTTTGCTTAGCTGAACAGTGGATTTCAGACACTGGGATCCTCAAAGCACACTTTGATCGAACTATGGTTGGCTGTACAACACTGGTGAAAAAAAAGGAAAGCGGCACCATCCTCCTCTTTATCCTGCCTGTATGTGCAGAAGGTCACTTCTAGGGTGAAAGGAAAGTAATACACATTGTACAGTGCTATAGGATCTGCTCTTTTCCAGGATTGCATACAAACCTATATGTCATGAGGCTGGGATGTGGAAGCAAATTACAAAGGGAAAATTCTGTAAATTTCAGTTCAAGAAATGGAGTTTCTACTTTTCAAGTTGATGCAAATGTGAAATAAACTGTACCGGCATCTTCTGGTCTAGTGATTTTCATGAAAAAACAAGAGGAATCTTGAGTGCATCTTGAATGTCTAGATCACTGATTATCAAAGTGGGTGGTACCGCCCCTGGTGGGCGGTGAGGCGATCCAAGGAGGCAGTGGGAGGTTCAGGGGAATTTGGGGAGCAGTGAACCCCTTTAAGGGGGCAGTGAATGATTGGCCATTTAGGAGGGGTCGCGTGGCCCTCTTCTTTGGCCCCGCTCCCTTCGCTTTGACCTGCACATTAGATATTTGGATTACAATTCGTAAGAGTAGCAAAATTATTTATGAAGTAGCAACGAAAATATGGTTGGGGGTCACCACAACATGAGGAACCTTATTTAGGGGTCATGGCATTAGAAAGGTTGAGAACCACTACATTAATACATATATCGTTCTGTTTAATTGCTATTAAATTTTTTAAAAAATAATTTCTAGGGGGGTGGTGAGTAAATTTTTTTTCTGGAAAGGGGTCGGTAGGCCCAAAAAGTTTGGGAACCACTGGTCTAGAAGAAACTTTCATGCTCCATAGAGTTAAAATCCCATTGCTACAGAGCAAAATATATTCTGGGGTGGAGAGGGCAGGAAATGTCTAATTCTTAAATGAAACTTTCCAAAAATTTGCTGTAATGAATCTCGTATGGGCTACTGTTCCGCTTCCTCTGCTCAAACAATCTTGATCATCTGTAAAACTATAGTAAAAGCTGAAAATCTTGTTAAGTGGAAATAAAAAGTAATAGTGTGAACTACGTCTTCGAAATGCTCCTCAACCAATAGTAACCACACTTTCTCATAAATATTAGCAAATATTCAGCACTTCCTGAATTTTTTCAGCCTCACTGGACATTTTGGATGAAATATTGGAACTGCAAAGTGAACATTCACATTTGGAATTTGACATTTTCCTTCCACACGTTGTATGGCAAACATTTTAGAATTTCTTTGCATTTGATGTGTTCTGTTTTGATTTTTGCAGCTTTCAAAGATCATCAAAGTTCAACTGAGAGTGCAAAAAACTAATTCCTGTTGCAGATTATCTGTCAAATGCTGTCATATTAGTATCATTTCATGTCCAACATAAGGTAAGTATTAAATACTGTTATGTCTGAGAAATCTTAAACAATCATGGTCCCTTGAAATCTTACCAGCATTGCCTCACTATCAAGTCTAGTCATGGTGGACAAGCTTCCATAAAATATAGTTTGCCTACCACTAAAGGAGCATTTAGTGAAAAAACGTAACCACTAGAAATATTTGGCAAGTTCTAATTATATCCTTGGGATCTAACAAGATATTAAGGGGAATATGCATTCCTCCCCATTGACCAACTGACTTGTTTTTCCCCCAACAAGGCAATTTCCCCAGAGATATGTGTGTCTCAGCAATTTGACTTTTAAATTAAAACTATATTTTATTTTCAATGACCAGTCATGAACATGACAGGCTGAATACACAGATTAGAAAAACCACATGCCATGACAAAAGAAATTCCTTGCCCAACTTACTGGGCGAAGTACGTTGCGGCAGGGGGTGCTCTCCCGTTGACCATGTTGGGTGCAGGGAGCTTCTTCTTCCCAGAAGTCCCCTACACGGTGCAAAGTTTCCCGCCATACAGCTGGCCAGCCAATCTGTGGGCTGGCCAACCCCCGTGCCTGGATTGGTCAGGGCGCAGGGTCCTATTGTCCCAGGCAGCCTTATTAGGCTGTCATTGGGCACTCTCAGGCACTGGGCCTGAACAGCTTGGCCCTGCATTATGTTCAAGTTTTTGTTGGGGTTATTGAGTTTGTTTTTGCTTTGCTCGTCACAACTCTAGTTGACATGTGGCATGGGCCCTGGATCTGGTTTTCTTCCCCCCTTACCGGAAGGGGGGGATGTACGGTGTTTAGGGGTGCCAGGAAGTTAGCCTGGTATTGTGCCAGCGGCACCCCTTGTGTGTTTTGGTATTGGTGAGCAACAGGCTGACCAATCCTGATCCAGATCCCATGCATGGCTGCCAACCCGTGTTCCTGTAACCAATAAACAGTTGTGGCCATTTTCTTCCCAACTTGGTGTTGTGTCTTCTGTGCGCTGCTGGCGTTAGGTGGGTCGCCCATCCTCACGCAAATGTGGTTTGCCATCTGAAGGAGCATCCCATCTAAAAACATACTACATTTATTGGTGCATGGTTTGTATAATTTTTATTGTATTTGTGTGTTTTGACTGTGCTGTGAATCATCTCAGGCCATAGAGAGAGTTGGATAAGAAATAATAATAATAATAAGGCCCATAGTTCACAGTTTGTGAGGAAACAGAATTGTCATTCACATATTGTGGAAGAACACAATAATAATAATAATAATAATAATAATCTTTATTTGTACCCTGCCAACCATCTCCCCAATGGGGACTTGGGGCGGCTTACATGAGGCCAAGCCCAACAGCACAACAATACAATACATAAATCAATCAAAAACAACATAATCAATTATATAAAACATAAACTATAACATACTACAGAAATATAAAATTACAGTAAAATAAAACAATTTGTGACAAAAAAACAATGAGCATGTACAGATTAAAAACAAGGAGGTGAGATAGCTATAAGACATGCCCCTTGTCCCTGTAATGCAAAGAAAAAAAAGTTTCCTGGAGAGTAGTCAATGAGGGCAAAGGTTACCAAACCAAATAATATTCGAAAATTTCTGTCATATACCATTATGAATCACCTACTTGTAAGCATGGAGACTGGAATCCCATCACTCAGTTCTGATGTCCTGAATTAGACTTCTTGTTGTAATTTTGTCCTATTTATTTATGCTCACAGAACTATTGCCTTGATCATAAATGCTCCCAAACTAACCTTAAAATTCAGCTGGATACACCTTGTTAGGGAGTTCTGCTGTTCTGGAGCACTGGAGGGTGATGTGTCCCTCCTTCCAGCAGAATTCCATCTCTCAGTGTGGCTTACTGGGTTTTGAGTTTGTAGGGTCATATTAGGAGACAGAGCTTAGTCATTACATTGTAGAAATATGTCTGCTACAGGAGCTTGTTTGAAGTGTTCTTGTACATCAACTGAAAATTGCTTCCAAATATCAAAAAATACTGGGATGAAAAATATTATAATAAAATACAGAACTCTAATAAGGATATCGAATATTTACCAAACATCTGGTGAATATCTGAAGGACATGTGCAACTAAACGGTTCGGGACCCGCCTACCTTCATAACTGGATCTCCCTCCATGAACCAGCTCGAACCCTCCGCTCCTCGGGGGAGGCCCTCCTGTCACCCCTGCCAGTCTCACAGACTCATCTAGCACAAGGGAGAGGGCCTTCTCCTCTGTGGACCCCCGATTATGGAACTCCTTGCCCGGAGTGATTAGGAAAGCCCCCACTTTGGAGACCTTTAAAAAACACCTGAAAACCTGGCACTTCTGCTGTGCCTTTGGAGAGTAGTTATTTAACTTTTTACCATTGCTCTCCTCAATGCCCCCGTTTTCGGAGTCCATCCCCCCTCCCTCATAAAATGATGTTTTTCCCCATAAGGATGCTATTCCACTTATCTGACTGAGTTTTTAACACTTTATATGTTTGCCTGCGGCCCACCCTGTCTTTGTGATTTTAGATATCTAGTTGTATATTGGTTTTTTTTAAATGTATATGTATGTATTTCTTATTGTGTTTATTGCTGATGTTTTGATTTTATTTTTTTGTAATTGTTGTCTGGGCTTGGCCTCATGTGAGCCGCCCTGAGTCCCCATTGGGGAGATGGGGGCGGGGTTAGGGTTGCCACATGTCCCGTATCATATGGGACGTCCCGTATTTTAGCTCTGAATTTCGTGTCCCGCATTGTCAGCTCCTGTCCCGTATTTGATTACATTGGCATTACAGCCAACCGGGCTGGAATGCTAGTCACATGACCCAGATGCACTGTCCTTTTAAGGCATCCACCGGCCAAACTTTCCTGTCTCTCCAACCCTCTCACTGCCGGAGAAAAGAAGATGCCTTCTCGTGCATGCGCACAAGGCGCTTTGTCCCACCATTCCTAATCCCTGCCTGTCATTCTTCTTTGCTGACTCCATTGGCCAAAATGGCCTGGCAGTGTGGCTGGAAGAGGTGGGGCTAGAGCAGCGGGTCTCCCCAGGTGATGGGACTATGAGGCGGGCTTGGCAGCGGCCTAGTGGAAAGGATGGCCGGGACCGCAGCTGAGTCATGGATGTATGACTTTACCTCCATGGCTCTGAAAACGTACCTTTACCACCCATACTACAGGAGTTAATTTGTCTTGTGCTTGAACTATATTGGACTAATGTATCTAAACATGGACATGCAACGCTAAGGGTAGGAACCCTCCAGGGTGATGTTTGTGTACTGCTTAATCACTGCTTAATTTCTGATGTTTGATGACTATTTGTTTACTCCACATGTATATGGTTATATATGACTATGACTATTGATTATATGGATATTTGATACTACTACGCTTGTTGTTTCCTTGTTAGCCTTGTAGATGCACCCAATGTTGCAGCATCCCAAAAGGACTCTTGTCTGTTTGAGGCAAGTGTGAATGTTGCAATTGGCCACCTTGATGAGCATTGAATGGCCTTGATGAGCTTCAAAGTCTGGCTGCTTCCTGCCTGAGGAATCCTTTGTTGGGAGGTGTTCAGTGTCCCTTATTTTGGTGAAAAATCCCATAGTTTTAGGTAAATGTCCCTTATTTCTTATATCAAAAAGTGGCAACCCTAGGCGGGGTACAAATAAAGTTTATTATTATTATTATTATTAACTACAACTTGCAAAAAAGTCAGTTTTTAGGCCCAACTCCTTTTCGGTTTGATATAATTCATCAGGTGAAAGGGAGTTTTTCAGGGTCAATGTTAAGCTAGCCCTGTTCTTCTCCATGCTTTCCTTCTGAGTTTAGAAACACAGGGCTCCTCCAATTCTGTAGGATCTACCCAATTCCAGGCCCCTCCTTCTCACAAGGATAATCCTAACTAAATAGAAGGGCAAGTTGAGAAATCTCTTCATAATCCTCATCCTAAGTCCTTCAGCTAGTGACAGTCACCTTGCAATGCTTACTCCCTACCCAATAAGCTTGTCTTCCCTTTAAAAAAAAGAGAGAGGTATAAATAGAATTACAACCCAATTGCCTCTTTTTATCTGATGAATACGAAGCAGCGATATTGTGTTAGTGGGCCTTTTTGGAAGATATATTGGACTTTAATAAAATTTGATCAATGCATTTAAGTCAAATTGAATTATATGTAAGTGGATAGGGTTGACATATGTTTCAATATCTGCGAGTGATACATTATTCTCCAGTGAGCATAAAATTTAATGAAATATAAATACCCATTAATCCTCATGTTTCAACCAATCAGTCACCGGCGCTCCTGCCTGCTGTTAACAGAAGCAGGCCCAGAAAGTCATCTGTTTTATCTAAGCAGGAGATCCAAACTGGAAAGACATCAGAAAGCCAGAGGAAGAGAGAAAAGCCATGGCAAAGAGGAGGCACTATGCCAGCTTCCTTGCTATTATGAGCTCTGAAAGCAAACAACACAGAGATCAGTTTTCTCATCTAATAAGATTCCAGGGAAATGGGGGTTCTTTTCCTTTTCACACATTTTTTGTTTTATTTGTTGCTGTTTGGAGCAAATAATAACCTAAGCCTCACTTTTTCCCCACCTTCACAGACAGTTAAATTTCTTATAACATCCTTTCTACCTCTCTCCCTGGCATGTTACTATGGGGTGGGGTTGGGGGAGAGCAAGAGAGAGCTACATCTCCCAGTAATAGAGGCTGGTAGCTTTGTGGTCAGTAGGGTAGTGAATCTATTTTTAGTTTTATATTTAGAGGAATCATCCATGGCACTGAGATAGATTGAAAATAATGCTGTACTATGGACAGCTCCTTAAAATTTCAGACTAAACTTCAGGATGGCTTCACTTCTCCCTTTACATCAGAGCCAATGGCCTCCAACAGGGTCCTCTAGCCCAGTGTTTCCCAACCAGTGTGCCGGGCCACACTAGTGTGCCGTGAGCGATCATCAGGTGTGCCATGGGAAATTGGAATCTCCAGGAAGGGGGGAGGGAGAGTCTAGTGTGTTGAAGTATAAAAACCCTAAGAAACCTACCTCGATAAAGGCACAAAATTACAACCCCCCCCCACCTGTTGTCTACTTGGTCTCTCCCTCTCCATGCATTGGGAAGGCCTGCCCCCTTTTCCCCAAGTAGAGACCTCCCCTTGCCTCCTGGGGGTTCTGTGTGGGAAGTTTGGCCCAGTTCTATCATTGGTGGGGTTCAGAATGCTCTTTGCATTTTGGGGAACTATAAATCCCAGCTACTACACCTCCCACAGGTCTAGTTCTATTTCCCCTGTACTCCATCTGTGTTCATATTTGGGCATATTGAGTATTGATGCCAAGTTTGGTCCTGATCCAACATTGTTTGAGTCCACAGTGCTCTCTGGATATAAGTGAACTACAACTCCAAAACCCAAGGTCAATGCCCAGCAAACTCTTATAGCATTTTCTCTTGGTTATGGGAGTTCTGTGTGGGAAGTTTGTGTCTTTCTGCCATTCCTGCCAGGATATCTATGTTGCATTCATCGAAACAGGCCCAGGTTTCACACTGAGTGTATAAATACATTTAAAAGCATATTAACTATATGTATGACTGTGTTAGAGTGTCATTTTGGTTGGTGGTGTGCCCCAGGATTTTGCAAATGTAAAAAGTGTGCCGCGGCTCAAAAAAGGTTGGGAAACACTGCTCTAGCCAGTAAAATTAACATTCTGCTTATTTCATGGAAAATAATACATGTCTAACTTTATGTGAATCAATTGTCTACAAAAACAGATTTTTAGGCTACACTGAGAGTGGTTGGTGAGAAGATAAGGTGATCAATGGAAGATCAATCTAACACCAGTGGTAGAAGAAGCCAAATTTATCTCCAGCTTCCTCCATTACAATAACATCCAGGCCAGCTGTACCATGAGCTTCACTGAGTCATGTGGCTAAGGTAGAATATAGGGGAGAGGGGAGGCAGAACTTCATATGCCATCCACCATCTACAAGGTCCTCTGCTGTCCATTGTCATGATCATGCCTGTCCAAACGGCCAGTTGCTTCTATTGCTCACCCACTCACTTCAGCGAGAGTGGGTCACTGCAAATTTGTTGCTATAAGGAAGTGTCCGAGTTCTCAGGAAAACCCTTTCCCAATCCTAAGCTATACCAGTGATCCTTTGAACAAAACGTTGTGGGCAAACCGCTTTGAGTCCCCCCAGGGGTGAGAAAAGCGGTATATACAGTAAATACTGTAAATAAATAAATAAGATAATCAAACCCATGTCACCCTTCCATCTCTCAAAAACCAGAGGTTTGAAAAGCTCCTAGCCATCACCAATGCTTTTGGGTATCCACATGACTAAGGAAAAGACGCTCTGTCGCCATCCAGCAATGGTGTTGCACCCTAGACCTGAAGGATCCCTCAGTAAACCACTTTAGACCAGCCATGATTAAATGCTTTATTTAGAATAAAGGAAAAGAATAAAATAGATAAAATATAGTCCATTGATGCCCCCAGCATCAGTGTATTGCAATGCAATAGTCCAAAGAGTAAAAAGGCTCAATAAATGCAGAAATAGTCTTGATGCCCCAATGGGCTAAAATCCTGGATAATCCTTGGCAACAAAGGCTTGGCAAATACTTGAGTCCAATGACTTGAAGACCCAACGGCCTAGGCTTGAGTTCTGTGGAGCTTGGCAAGGAAGCTTAACGTTGAGGCGCAGTGCAGAGCTTCTCTGGGACCCGACTTAAATAGCCCCCCCCCCAAGGCTTTGATCTTGAAGGTGTTGACTTTGACGCAGCCCGTTCCCATGGACAGTTTGCCAGCTTGACCTTCTCATGCCTCCCGAGGAAGGAAGGTATGTCAGCTCATTAGTAGCTGCACCTGGAGACAGGGGAGGCAACAAGGCTTTGCCGTCCCAGCACTTCTTATCGGCCTGGAAAGGAGAAAGGCTGTGTCTGCCCTTGACCACTGGCTGACACAAAGACTTCTGCAGAGGCTTGCTTTCAGGCCTAGCTGAGGTCTTGGAATTAACATGGCTTTTGTCTTGTTTGGCTATGGAGTCAGGCCGGGGCATGACAAATGGTATGAGAACATCAAATTTTCAATGGACACTTCCTCACTCTAAGATACTATTCCTCATCATTATAGGGTTGGCAGATATTCTGTACTACACTTGACGTCTGAATAGCTTGTATCTTATATGTTTGGCAGGTTTCCTTTATTATAAGGGATGCCCCTGTTTGAGAACTGGAAAGCTTTTTTTCTTATAGACTGAACAAGATGCCTAAACCCCCATATTTTGGGGGGTATGGACCCTTTCTAAAGATAGGCATGTGTGCATTCATACAGTATATGCCACACAATGCTAATATTATAGGGAAATGCATGGCTAAGTTAATTGAAATCATGAAAGCCACTTATATCCACTGGGGTTTGGTTCTAGGACTCCCATGGAAACCAAAATTTATGGATTTTCAAGTGTGTAACTAGCATCTAATGAAATTATATCCTTATCATTACACTAATAGATTCACCATGTGGCTTTTTCAAAATCTATTTTGTCTTCTTTTTTAAATACCCAAAAGCAAGTCTCAATTTTCGAACAAACTCTGCATTATTTTCTCCCCGTATGCCATTGGAGAGCTTGGCTATTTGAATATACTCAACTAATTTTCTTCTCCAGTCCTTAATGAATTGTTCTTTTTCCCGCTCCCAAGATTTTGCTATTGCAATTCTCGCTGTCACAAAACTATATTGGAAAATTTCTACATCTTCTTTACCAATTCTCTCATGAAACAAACCCAATAGTTACATTTCTTTTTATAAATCATTTTATTAATTTCCTTAGTCACTTTTCGTCCCCAATTTTTTTTTTACCACCATACAGGCCCACCAATATTTTCAAATCATGGATGGTTGAATTCATGGGTGCAGAACCTGTGGACATGAAGGGTCAACTGTACTTTCATTGAAATTGTTTTGTTTAGAATTGAGAATATGTAAGCTAAATGCTCAGTTAATGTCTAAGGAGTAGAACAGAGTGCCAAGTGTTGCTATAGCAACCTAGCTTCAAGCTGGAGAAAAGAGGTGGAGCCAACTGTCACTGAGGGAAGAAAAAAGTATATTCATTTTTTAAAAAATCAGGCAGTTGGAGTTTTGCTGTCAGCAGAGGTAGAAGTCAGCTTCGACTGAGCAGTTAGTCTGACTTGTCAGTGGAATCCGGCAGTGGTCAATTGGTTGGTTAGGAGAAGAGTCAGCTGTCTGTCAGTTAGAGAGAGAGAGAAAGCTAACTGAGGAAGCTGGGGAATTAGCTAAGGATTAGCTAAGTTAGTTAGAACTCAGTTATAAGTGTTAAGTACAAGTCCTTTTGGTAAAAGAAAGGCTTGAAAGAAAATAAAGCTGGAACTGTATTTTGTAACGTCTTTCTGAGTGAAGAGTTACTGTAAGCATCAAGCATCTGTACCCTGGAAACCGCCAAGCATTTGTACCTTTGAAACCATTACGCTTTGTCCAAAAAACTCTAACAATAAACTAAGTATCAGTTTCTTCTTCAAGCACGTCTCTCTCCTTCTCTGTTTGAGAAAAGTATCTTAGTACATGGTGGCAGTGATAACATACAAGATATCTTCCTCAGCCTAATAGGGGAATCTCCAGAGGGAGAGGTCACCACAAGTGGCTGGGGAAAGGATCACCACAAATGAACTTTGGCTTTCTTATTGTTATTCTCCCTGGGACCCTGGCAACTCTACGCCAAATGCATTTTCATTCAATTGTGGAGGATACTCCCAAATAAGAACATAAGAACATAAGAAGAGCCATGCTAAATCGGACCTCAGCCCATCTAGTCCAGCATTCTGTATCACACAGTGGCCCACCAGTTGTACACGGGGATCTCGAGCAGAAGGGAGGGCAAAACCCTGACCTGCTCCCGACCCCCCACAACCAGTACCCAGGGAAATCCTGCCTACCTCAACCAACTCCGAGGTGGCACTTGAATGTCCAGAAACTTAACTGTCCAGAAACTGCTCCCTTTTCCCTGACCTATGAAGCATGGTATTACATGGCTATTTCAATTTCCCAAGTATATTCAAATTTCCAATATCCCCAGGTTTATTTTCAAATATATTCCAACATCTATTGAACTACATAAGAAGTTTTTAGATAAATGGCATCTGTCCTTGAGTGAATCAAAGCGGTGCTCCTTCCATTTCCTTCTAATACTGTTGTGGTCTCTGAAGAAGAAGCAATTAACTAATAGGAGCGCTCTCAGCCCATGTCACTCCCAAACACAATCATCTTAAAAGCTCCCTGACTGGTTTGTATTTGGCTTTGGAGATGACTGTGAATTGCAATCGCAAAAATTTCATACAAGCAAATGTAATGTCATTCTGGCGATAGTGATGTGTTTTTTCTTCTGGAACATTTTGGCTTCTATGTAATTTGATAGATGTTTTCAGTGTCAAGCATGAACCAAATTTCATTTTCAAGTTATTTGTATTAGATCTCACTTCTGTTGAGTAATGCTTTGTGAACCAGGAAAGTGTTGAAAGCAAGACAAATCTGCCAAATTTTGCCATTAGTTAATTGTGAAATTACTTTATTAAGAATGTCCTGCACATGCTTTCTATTCAAGTTCACCTTTCGATTTCTTGATAGACAGTAATTAATAAGGCAGTTTAATTTGGAACTGGTACTTTCCCACCCTTGAGATTTCTGTGAGAGTAAACTGGATGTGTTATTTGGTTTCATGTTCTTAAAATAATTAAACACATTTATACTTTGTGCCCCCCTTTCTCTCTATATATATACACACATACAAATTAAACAGCTTAAGTATAATGTAAATTCAATTGATTTAACTAAGTATACACAAGTCTAGATTCTAATTCATTCAAATTCCAAATATGACAAACAAGCTTAGAAAGATACATTCAAGTGCCACCTCGGAGTTGGTTGAGGTAGGCAGGATTTCCCTGGGTACTAGTTGTGGGGGGTCGGGAGCAGGTCAGGGTTTTGCCCTCCCTTCTGCTCGAGATCCCCGTGTACAACTGGTGGGCCACTGTGTGATACAGAATGCTGGACTAGATGGGCTGAGGTCCGATTCAGCATGGCTCTTCTTATGTTCTTATGTTCTTATGTAGATACCTTTACTAATGATTACAATGACTTTCTGAAAGCTTTCCTAATTGAACTGAGGTAGGATGATGCACTGAGAGAAAGTCTAAAATTCTTGTCAGTTAATAAATTTTTGTCTGATTCAACTATATAGTTCTCGATCTGTTCCTTGGCAGCCAGTTACTAATACTGTTGGCCAGGCATTTAGCCAGGGGGGCTTGAGGGGCTTCAGCTCCCCCCCCCCAATTCTCAGGGTGGTCCGCAAGAAGGCCTTACTGGTACATTATTTAAACTGTTATGTTTATTCATATCATGATTTGATCACCATGCTCAATATATCCCATATGCATGGGGCAGGGCCGTAGCCAGAATTTTGATTCGGGGGCTGAGTTTGGTTCAGGGGCTGAGACTGGGTGGAAGAGGGTCTACCCTAGCAAACCTTTTGTATTGTTATCCCAATAACCCCATTAATGTGGGATATAATGAGCATGGTGATCAGATCATGATATGAATAAACATAACAGTTTAAATAATGTACCAGTAAGGCCTTTTCCCAGACCACCCTGAGAATTTCGGGGGGGGGGGCTGAAGCCCCCTTAGCCCCCTCCCTGGCTACATGCCTGGCATGGGGGTATTGGGATAACAATACAAAAGGTTTGCTAGGGTAGGCCCTCTCTCATTCAGACTCAGCCCCCCTGAATCAAACTTAGCCCCCCTCAAATCAAAATCCTGGCTATGGGCCTGCTGCTGGCTAGCATTTTTAAGGGTTCTGTTGGTTTTTTGTTTTGTTTTTTTTTTTAAAAAACAGAATTTGAAAGTGTTACTTTTCAGCTTTCAAATGTTCCTATCCAACATAGCCAATGGCAGGATAATACACACTACAAAACTCTCTGTGAAAGATGACGTGACAAAATCACATGCACCAAAAGCAACAAAGCTAACCACATAAGAGATGGTCAAGATTGCATTGAGTGATAGTGAAGAGCCAAACTTTCTATCACTTTCTTGGGCCTACATCTCTTTTCTGAAATGTACGATGAATCATGGAGAAACACCAGCAGACAGAAAACATTCACAAAACAGACTATTGGAAGAGAAATACATTTTCGAACCTTATACAGAACAGAAAGATGACTTTGCCACTTCAACTTGACCTTTGTTAGTTTATATTTTAATGACGGGGGCCTTTTTGATGGAAAAAAAAACAGCATAGAGCAGGACTTAAAAATGTTGGGGATTTTTTTGGACTACAGCTCTCAGAAGCATACAGTAGGCCTGGTTAGGTATTTTGTAAAGCTACTAAATTCATTTTAAATTTGTTTCTAAATTAATTACGACATGAATTTGAAGCTCCTTAAGCAACCAGAAAGTAATTTGCCAATTCAAAGCTGCATCCACCATTTTCTAAAAGGGTTTGGATCCAAACCGCCTGGTTTGGATGCGGCTTCCTTTCCTCCAGCGCTGGGAAGGAAAGCTGTGCCCACTCCTTCCCTCTGCATCTGAAGGCAGTCTGATGCGGGAGGGAAGAAAATGCTTCAAAAGCAGATTTAACAGGCCTCCTGCCCCCAGGTCCCTCTCTCCCGCGAGAAGGACCTGGGGCAGGGTTTCCAAACCGGGTTTAATAGGGTATCTGCCACAGGTCTCTCTCTCTCTCGTTGGAGAGAGGGACCTGGGGCAGAAACCCTGTTAAAGCCACTTTGGAAGCACTTTTCAGGGCTGCAGCTTGGTGGAAGAAAGAAGAGAGGGGGGAAAGGAGTAGGGAGAAGGAGGAAGGAGGAGGGTTTAACCTGTTGCTTAACCCAGTTTGGATTCAGATAACGAAGCCATTCCGAAATTTTGGAATTAATCTGAAACAATTTTGGATGTTTTCAAAAAAAAATTTGGAAGGCATTCATATGTTAAAACCCTGCAAAGTCGCTAAAAACAGATTTGGGTTCACCCAAATAGACTTATGGAACCTAACAGGTTCCTGAATGCTCTGAGGGACCTGGAGCCTGTCAGTACCTCGATCGAGATGCAAGTGGAGATGCATGGAAAACCAAATTGTCCAACGCACTCGATGAGATTGCCCCTAGACACCCTCTCCGACCTCGTAGAAATTGATTGCCCTGGTTCACTGGGGAACTCCAATCGATGAAACGAGAGAAGAGACGGCTAGAGAGCATGTGGCAGAAATTCCGAGACGAAGGTTCGAGATCAGCTTATAAGCAGTTTATGGATGCTTATCAGCATGCTATCAAGGAGGCGAAGAAATTATATTATGCAACCATGATAGTGTCTGCTAACTCACGCCTAGCACAATTATTTAAGATAATTCGGTCCTTAATGATGGTCCTTTACCATCCCAAATAATGATGATCAGACCCTTACTGCTGAGGTTTTTCAGAGTTACTTTGCAGACAGGATCTCGTCCCTCCGCCGGGACCTTCCAGCCACAATTGTTACAGTGAGCGAACTTGAGACTCCGTGGCCACTTGCCGGGCCCACATTTGACCAGTTCCAACTGCTGGACGCAGTGGCTGTTGATAGGATTGTAGCTGCATCTCAACCGACCACTTGCTCCCTCGATCCGTGACCCTCCTGGCTTGTGAAATTTTGCCTGGATGGGTTACGGGACCCTCTGTTGAATATAATAAACTGCTCCCTTGAGCCTTTCCAGAGGGTTTGAAAGAGGCTGTGGTCTCTCCATTGCTGAAAAAACCAGGATTAGATCCCTCAGTTCCTTCCAATTACTGCCCAGTTTCGAACCTGTCATTTCTGGGCAAGGTGATTGAGAGGGCAGCAATGGAGCAGCTGCAGACTTTCCTAAATGACACAGCCAGTTTAGACCCCTTCCAGTCCGGCTTCTGTGTGGGGCACGGTCTCGGTCTCCATCACAGATCAGTTACGCTGCCAGCTTGATCAAGGCGGATCGGCACTGCTTGTGTTATTGGATCTCACAGCAGTGTTTGATACAGTCGATTATGATCTTTTGATGCACTGCCTTGCCGTGGCTGGAGTGAGGGGGGCAGCTTTGAATTGGCTGTCCTCATTCCTCCACAATCGGAAGCAGCGAGTGCAAAGGGGTGGGCTGACTTCCGGGGGATCCCCCCTACCTTGTGGGATCCCTCAGGGAGCCATTTTCTCCCCCTTGTTATTTAACATCTACATGCGACGACTCGCTCAACTGGTGCGTAGCTTTGGGCTTGAGTGTCACCAGTATGCTGATGACACTCAGCTAATTCTGAGGATGGAGGGCCAGCTGGACTCCATACCCAATAATTTCCATCTGTGCCTTGAAGCCATTACTGCATGGCTGCGAGCCAGCAGGTTGAAGGTGATTCCGGTGAAGACAGAGGTCCTCTGGCTGGGCCGTCTGGGCAATAGGGAAATCCAACTGCCGACCCTGGATGGCAAGGCACTACGCCCGTCATCATCAGTAAAAAACCTGGGTGTCCATTTGGACCCTCTGCTGTTAATGGAGACTCAAATCTCCAATGTCAGCAGAACCGCATTCTTCCACCTGCGACAGGCGAAGCGTCTCGCTCCCTACCTGTCCCGGAATGACCTAGCCATGGTAATCCAGGCCATGGCTATCTCAAGACTTGACTACTGTAATGCTCTTTACATTGGCCTACCCTTGACCGTGATCCGGAAACTTAAGCTAGTGCAGAATGCTGCAACCCGGCTGCTCACTGCGAGTTGCCGTATAACACCAATACTGCAGAATCTGCATTGGCTGCCAATTGAATACCAGATTACCTTCAAGGTGTTAGTTCTTACTTTCAAGGCCCTGTATGGTCTGGGACCAGAGTACCTACAGGATCACCTGATTCCATATAACCCTCCAAGATCATTACGTTCAGAAGACCAGAATCTTCTAGACATCCCCAATGTGAAGTCTTTCCACCTGACTTCGACTAGGCGAAGGGCATTCTCCATCATCGCCCCGGTACTGTGGAATGCTCTGCCACCGGAGACGCAGGTTCTGCAAAATCTGGTCACCTTCCACAGAGCTTGCAAGACACACTTGTTCAGGCAGGCTTTTGAATGCTTGTGATTTTTACTCTGTGTTTTTACCGGTGTTTTATTTACTACCTGTACCTATATAACTATGTTGTAAACTTCCCCGAGCCCCTGGGAGTGGCGGTGTATAAGTCCAATAAAATAAATAAATAAATATTCGAAGCACCAGCGCCCCCTACATCCAAAACGTGTTTTGAACCATTTTTTTTCTTGATCAACCAACCCTAGCATACAGCTACCATAGGCTCTGGCCATGTGAACGAGAGGGAGAATACATCTTTAAAAGTAACACTCTGGATATATATATATTTCCTACATTATCAAGTTTTAAAAAAAAATAAATAAATAATGTACCACTAGTCCTAATTCAGGACACTATTATTGTTCCCATTTTATAATTGGGATGTGGGTATTGACCAAGTATAGATACAGTTAGATAATTTTAGATAATTCAGAAACCCAAACTTTGTGGATTTTCGGTTCTTGGAAAAGAAATATGTGTTGACCATCTGCATAGCTTTCCATGGGATGGAAAGTGGTGGGAAGCAGGGTCATGGGCATGTAAAAAGCACCTTGGATTGTTGGTTGTATATACTACATTATATGCAAAGGAACATTCAAACACCTGTTTCCTATCTGTAAAGCAACATTTTATGGGAAACTAGTGATGTGCATGATAAGGCATATTGATAGGAACTGGGTGGATCTGGTATTTGTGTTTCTGGGTAAGAGTATTAAGTAGGTTTGACCTCCCTCTTGGCCTTTTCTCCTATGTGTCACATAGAAATAATATGTTCTGTATATCTGTGTTGTGTCTGTTAAGGGCAGAATGCAGAAAAATGATAATGCTGGTGTTAGCCAGAATTGAGCTGGCACAGGCAAGGTTAGAATTATCTGAACTTTAGTATAGATAATTGAACACCACCAAATACAGGATTACCATGCTTGTGAAGTAGAAACAATCAGATAAAGGAACATTTTAGAATGTGCTTATGTGGCCTGCCAAATGGCAAGGTATATCATGGAATGGTTTGTGATTTCATGGTATGCTTTGTTTTTTCCATATAATAATGTACACATGATTAGTAGGCCTGGTTGATCAAGAAAAAAATTGGTTCAAAACTCATTTCGGATGTAGGGGGCACTGGCGCTTCGATTCTGATGGACTTCCGAGAGTTTTCCAAAAAAAAAATTCAGAATGTTTCTGAATTACTTCCGAAATTTTGGAATGGCTTCAATAAAAAAAAGTAACACATGTTTCACCCAGTTTAAACATGACAGCATCCGCTCCAAACTGGGTGTTTTAACCCAGTTTGGAAGCCCATGCCTTCCCCCCGCCTCTGAATGGCCTCGTTTCGAAAGTGAATTAAATCCGAATTTAATATGACTTTTGGAGCATTCTGATGAACGAAACCAGGCCTAATGATTAATCTTTTGCCTTGATTGGGATGTATTTTGTTTAAGACCAAGAGGCCCCCAAACACCTTTTTGCTGCCGCTTAAGTAAAGTTCTGTGAACTCCCACTAGCTTTACATATCTGGTTGAAAGCTTCCTAGACCAGAACCTTCATTTAGGGATGACATGCATATGCCACATCACATGATTTGTATAATAAATAATTTGCATAATATACAAATGTGCCTACATTGATATGGGGACCTAAACCATTATAATGCTGGGAGAGATTGCAAGATGGGAAGAAAAAGAAACTTGCTATTTCTGCAGGAGGAAAAGGGAAATCAGCAGCAAAGAAAAAGATTTGGGCTTGAGAACAAATAAGGTGCAGAGAGTAACAGAATGTGCACTAGCGGAATGGTGAAAGATCAGTAAGTAAGAAAGGAAATAGGATAAGAATGGGGGTAAAATAAGAAGTTCTGAACAGGCGGAGCTAAGTCATTGCCAAGCCAAGCCAACTTTCTAACACAGTTTTAGAGTTAAAAGATTGTGGAGCTGAGATATGTATTTTATAGTTTTTAACTGTTAATTTTATGTTTCTATATGACTGTTTTTATCTTGTGATTTATTGTATATGGGCACTTGTTGCTGCTTGTTCACCGCCTCGAGTTGCCTTCGGGCTGAGAGAGGCGGTATAGAAGCATGGCAAATCTATATATATAAAGGAAGAGTCATCATGGAAAGACCGTCCCAAACAGAGAAACCTTACAACGCAGAAACACCAAACTTGCCAACAGAAATAGGCCTCAAGCAAGGTACATTTGTAGCAAAGAAACTTTCCCCCCCAAAACCTAAAAGGTCC
Source organism: Anolis apletophallus (assembly GCA_030556195.1). NCBI lineage: Eukaryota > Metazoa > Chordata > Lepidosauria > Squamata > Anolidae > Anolis > Anolis apletophallus. Next base: position 18,911,671 of record JARBWK010000007.1, read on the forward strand.
CCAAAACAACAAGTAAAAAACTACATTTCCCAGCATCCTCCGGGGCTGCCAATGACTCTCCCAGCCTCTACATTCTGACAACATGATTGGCTGCCAATAAGGGCGGATTGGCATAACTCCTGTACTGTCCAGCCAACATGAACGTTCCGACCCATAATAAACTGTCAGAGGAGGATAAGGCAAAGGGCTGAGGCACAAAATTTACACCCCTACAAATCACAGACCACGCCCAAAATTGACAGTAAGGCTTCATTAACTTAATTTCCTGACTAGGCCTCACTTAATGGAATGCTGTTTACGCTCTGAATTGACAGTAAGGCTACATTAACTTGATTCTCCCACTAGCCCTCAGCTCATTGGACATTGTGTATGGCCTGAATTGACAGTAAGGCTTCATTAACTTGCTGTTCTTGACTAGGCCTCAGCTCATGGGACACTGTGTATGGCCTGAATTTACAGTAACCTACCTTGGCACACAGAGCCCCTATGACCCACGCTACATTCTACTACAGTTTAGAGGAGGGTGGACCATGGATTATGGGACTTGAAGTACCTCCATGGATAATGGGATTTGTAGTACTTCAAAACCCATCATTCCCCACAGACCACTGTGTCCAAGAACCAAGACCGATAAAGACCAAACTTGGCAAACAATTCACCCCATGAACCACACTCCATCCGACTGCAGATTAGAGGAGGACACACCATGGATAATGGGATTTCAAGTACCTCCACTCACTTCCAAAGTACCCCACCCACACACGCATCAACCTCTACATCAACACAGCAGACGGAAAGACAAAAAACATTGCATATCCACAAGCTATGCAGAACGCCAGCAACACCACACAACAACAACTCCACAGGACTCCAACATCCCACCCACCAAAACAACCCACAACAACACAGCCATGACCCCAACAACAACAACTTACATACTCAGACTTCCTCTCATCTCCAAAATAGGGCACAGCAACGCGTGCCGGGTACAGCTAGTAAATAAATAAATTAATTAAAATAGCTACTGACAAATATTTGACATTGGCTGAACTTCTTAGATTTTGAATTAAAAATGCAAATGTGCATATTTTATATGAAAATGTTTTGCTCAAAATATTGGAATTGTTCAATTCTCTTGATCTTAGAGGGTTTCAGAAGATGTTTGCTCATCAACTGTCAACTGCCAAAGACAAATTGTCTTTGCACAATACTATCAGATAAAAAATACCATTAGAATTATTACAATTCCTCATGTTCAGAGTCTGAAATCTGTTTTATCCTATTCCCATACTGTAGTCTGGCATTTACAAAAAATCATGTAGAAATATAAACCCAATTTGTGCACATTTTCAAATACTCACTTTTGGGGCCAAATATGTATCTTTCTGCCAGGCATTTCTTCTTAAAATAGATTATTATCAATTATTTTCAGCAATATGAATATCTTTACATACAGTGCTTTTGCACATACCTGTTTTAATGCATATTTTTATGAAAGTACAGCATTACAAAGAACAAAGATGTTTGAAAACAGTGAGATGACTTTATTTGTTTGCATACAAATTAGATAGGCTTGTACTGAAATAGGAACTAAACAAACGTTTCCCCAGTTCCATTATTAAATATTGCCAGGTGTCAAAAACCAACACAGCAATTATTTTCAAACATGTTTGGAAATCTTCATATTCTTCATCTTCAAATGCAAGGATCTATATTCTTTTATATAATTTTCTCCACTTTGGGAAAAATCAAAAACTTATGTGCAGCTGGGATGTAGTTACACCTCTAATGTAACCAGCGTACTTGAGGGACCGACTCACCCCACACTGTCCCCCGAGATCACTACGCTCCGAGGATGCTAATTTGTTAGAGATACCCTCGGCGAAATCGGCTAAGCTGACATCTACTCGCCGGAGGGCATTCTCCGTTATAGCTCCTACGCTGTGGAACGCCCTCCCGGCTGGAACGCGGGCTATAAAGGACCTGCTCCCGTTTAGACGCGCCTGCAAAACTTATTTGTTTAAGCAGGCCTTCGGTGAGTAGGTCCTGCCCATGTTCCGCTTTAGCCGCTGTCCTGGGGTGTCACGCTATCTAATTGCTGAACTGTACCTGGGGGTTTTGTATTTTGCTGTTTTAACTGTTTAATTGTCTTAGATGTTTTATCGCATTGCTTGTGTGTAGTTGTACCTTCGGTTCCTGTGAGCCGCCGCGAGCCTCAGGGAGTCGGCGGCATAGAAACCCGAATAATAAATAAATAAATAAATAATGGATTAATCAGTTGGGAAATAAATTGTTGTGGGAGAAAAAGTATTTTTTTAGCAATAGATACTGTCTCCTGCACATGAAATATGTACAAAACCATATTTTTTTCTCTCTACAGAAATATTGCAAATATTTTAAAAACAAAATGTTAATTAATGCTTTTAAGAAGATGTTATGCAGTGTGATAATAGGAAAATGTTTATAAATATACAAACCCTAGATAAAAAAAATTGGGTGTCAGAAAACCCTCATGAATAATGTTTGCTGTTTAAGTCCTATATTGCACGCGTAAAACATTGTTGATGCAGAAAATGCTGTAAAAATTATTTTCTGCACAGTATGCCTCTATTCACTTTTCTTTAGGTTACACTTTTCCTTCTGCCTTGCTCCCCAGTCACAATCCTAAAAACCAAACTTGTCACCTCATCTCACCATACCCACAAGTTTTCACATGGCCATTTGCCCTGGCATTCTTTTTTTTGGTCAACATCACTGTCCTTTGCATTTTAAAAATAAGTCCTGACAAATCTCTTTTTTTTTAAAGTCCCCCATTAATTTTTGTACCAACTCTAAAGGTCTTCAAGTACAATCATTAAGTCAACAGTAAATCCCTTAATTTTTACATCTCTTTATTTATTAATTTTTTTTAAAAGAGTGTTTTGGAAGCTTGGATAGCTGTGGCAAATTTAGCGATATGACACTGGGGATTTTATCACATTGGGATATCCTTGATTCCTGAGACTCTGTGAACACAATTTTGAATGGGTCCTACAACATGATATTTGCCGCATTCAGTCATCCATTGGACTCCATCTGGAAAATGTCGCAGAAATGGAGTAATTGCACATGAGATTGTAATAGTGTTTTATTTATTTATTCACTACAGTTTTATATGTTGCTGAGGCACTGATTTTACACATGGTCAGAAAATCAGTATACATTCTGTCAGCTAAAATCCCATGAAACAGTAGTCCGAGACTTCCAGGATATGTCACTGCGCAATACTGCGGGGAGGGGGGGATGTGGCATAGGGAGACATTTGAATGGATTGGGAGCCAGCCTTGCGTATGATTTAATGAGTCAAAGCACAGTATTTTCAAATCGTAATAATTGGGTGTAATGTGGAGAGTATGCATCCCATCTCAATGCATCAAGACCTTAAATATATGGGATGCATATTGACATAAATGGATTCTATCCCAATGTGATAAGGTGCTAGGTTCTTCGCCCAATGGATTTTCCCAGCACAGCACAGCTGGGGGGGAGAGCAATTTGCCTCCCCCCCCGGATAAGAGATTGGATGGATCCAATGGAACCATCCAGAAAAGCGGGCAGGGCTGGCCTTACTGTGGGCCAGCCCTATTCCCTCACTCTGCTCCAGACCGTCACCCACCATTCCCACCCATTAACAGTACAATTATTGGTTGCCCATTAGGACCGGGTAGGAATATTTTCCCTCCTATGTCCTAGGAGGGTTTTTCGCCTACCCTATACTGTTATTAGGGGCTAGCTGGGATGGTCGGTATATAAATAGGCTTAGCATAGATAGATTAGAAAAACACAGGTTGGTGTATACCTAAGGCACCCCTTAAGGTTGTGAGCCATTACACAAGCACTCACCTAGAGGTTAACTTTATGGGTGAGGTGATATTGAATGGCCCAGAAATGGGGGGAGTCTGGTCTCAATAATTAGAGAGAGACTTCTCCGGATGTTTCCCTTAGAGGTTGTCCGGGTTTAAATGTCCAGGGGACCCAGGTGTTACACTCTAAATAGCCGAAGGGTAGACTGTATAAGACACTACCTCGGCTTTTACCGCAACAAGTTGAACGGACACCTAAGTTAGTTGAGTTGAAAGTCAAATAGGTAACATTCAATAAAGTTGCCCAAATTGTAAATCCATATTGTTGTTGTCTTGTGTCGTCATTTCGGGGGTTGGAAAGCAAAGCAGACCAACCTTTAGAAGGTGACCATTCCTGCGCTAAAAAACTTTTAGAAGATGGGTGTAGTGAGGTGATAATTTTAATTACAGGTTAAATGTAATTTTATATATCTATTAAATGTTAAAGGTAACATAGGCCATAACAGGGTGATATTAAAGACCTCCCTCTGCATGGAGATTGAGTTACCATGGTGACGGTGGGCGGAGCCAGCCAGAAGGCTAGCTTGGAATGCTGAAGAGGTTTGAATTTGTTCAGTTGGGTTTTGGCGGTTGGGGGGATAGCCAGCTGTCGGTTAGAGCTGCAAGTGTGCAGTGCAGAGCTCTGTGTGGGGTTTAGGGAAACCCAAGTGTGGGACAAGTTTAGTCCTAGTTAGGGTTGAGAGTAACCCGGTAGTAAGCAGTTAAGTAGTAGAACTGCTGGTGCCCGTGTGGCTGTGTCAGGGGAAGTTATACCCCAGTGTTATATTGTTCGAAACCTTCAAGTCTGTACCTCTTTGTAGTCTGAAACCAACTAAGCATTGAACCCGTTTGTGAAAATAAACTGTTTGATATTACTTAAAGAAACTCTCTCAATCATAGCATTTCAACATAGAAGCATCAAGATAAGCCCTCACATCAGTAGCCAGAGAATTAATATGGTGGCAGCATAATTGGAAAGAGATCCTAGGAGTGGGACACACGCTTTAGGCTGTGTCTCCACGAAGTGGTCAGGGATCAGTTTAAATCTACAAGAGGTTTTGACGCTAGCTTTTCGGCGGCGTAAGTAAATCTTTTCAAATGGTGGCAGCAGTGGGATTGAAAGGATAGCCTGCCCTGCCACGGTAAAGAAAGTTGAACGGTAAATTTTGATTCTTTTCAATGGGTAGCCCCGCACTAGAACAAGACACAGTAGACATACTACTGTTCTCTCATAAGAACATAAGAACATAAGAAGAGCCATGCTGAATCGGACCTCAGCCCATCTAGTCCAGCATTCTGTATCACACAGTGGCCCACCAGTTGTACACGGGGATCTTGAGCAGAAGGGAGGGCAAAACCCTAACCTGCTACCGACCCCCCACAACCAGTACCCAGGGAAATCCTGCCTACCTCAACCAACTCCGAGGTGGCACTTGAATGTCCTGATGTTCAAGTATGGCCGAGTAATAGTATGCTGGGGTGGGTCATGTCCATGTGTATGCACATACATTCCCACAAAGAAAAAGGTAAAGAGATGACAGAGAATAGAGAGACACAACTGAAAACAATGCTTGTAACATGCCGTTCAGACTCTGTTTTCAAAGCCCTTATCATGAGTGCCTACACAAAGCTTCATGATGTACAGATTAGCCGTGTCATCCTGATTACAAAATGCTATCTCTTTTCCTAGCGGCTTCCCAGCACAGATGCTGAGAAAGATAAGACAAAGGCCCAGATGAAGGTATGTCCTTGTTGCACAACTAATTGCAGCATTTAAAAGGAGATGCTTTTAGTTTCATTGCTGCTGACACCTTTTCATTTTAGTGACAACCAAATGTTGTTATTATGAGAGGCTTTCAATTAACGCTGCACTCACCCACCCCCCGCCTGACCTGCCTTGCTCTTAGGTGTGGAGTGCTTCTCTGCACAAATTTCCTCATGACATAAATGAGGCCCTTGGTGATGTATGCAGGTGAATGCAAAATGGAAATCCTGTATTACATGACTTGTTAGGGAAGGAGTACTTTAAGGAGTGTTTGTAAAATGTTTTGATTAGATCTTGTTTCTTTTATATTGCTAGCATTAGACAAAGTGTGACACATAGTCTGTCTCTTCTTCCCTTGTAAATATTTCTGGTGCATTTAATTGAAGCAATACCTAATTTTTCTGGAATTAAAAACTCTCACGTCCACAAGAAACCTGGCCAAAGCTTGAACAGTTACTTTTTTAAAAAAGTCAAAGTGGTTACTTAGCAATTATAATTATAATGCAATGCTTTCCTCCTTCCTATTGTCTCTCTCTGGGCATTACTTCGCGAACGGAGATTCTTAGGAAGGACTCATCCCACTCTTTTTACAAGTGCATTGATGACTAAAAAGGCTAATCTGAGATTGGCAAGTTTGGTTGCAGAAAGCACAGCAGAAAGTCTCCTTGGGTGATGTTGTTTCCAAGTTGCGGTTCTTTCTGCGTTGTCGTTTCTCTTCGAGACCCATTCGGCGTGTCTTCTCGAAAGAGGCTGCAGCATTGTGGATAGTGCGTCTCCATGCTTCCCGATGTGAGGCCAGGGTGGACCATTGTTGGTGATCAATCTGGCTGAGCCTGAGATGTTGTTTCAGGGAGTCCTTATATCTCTTTTGGGGCACCTCTCTTGCGCTGACCCATGGTGAGTTCACCAGAGAGTAGTAGCTGTGTTCTCAATAGCATGGCCTCAATGATGGTGACCCCTGCTTGCTCAAGGACAGCAACATTCGTCACATAGTCGGTCCAGTGTATATTTAGGATTGTGTGAAGACAGCGCTGATGAAAGCGTTCGAGGAGTCGTAGGTGTTGGCGATAGGTGACCCATGTTTCAGACTCATAAAGGAGAATAGACATTATGATAGCTCTGTACACACTGATTTTGGTGCTTTGCCTCAGGTGCTTATTGCTTCAGACACTTCCTATTAAGAAATAACAAAATTACCTTTATCTTACTTTACTGCATTTAAAACTATCAGAATGTTGCAAATCACTGGCCTGTATGACAAAACACATCAAAGTACTAAGGACAGACACATTTTCTAACTCCAAAACCAACTAAAATAGTTATAGGTTCATTGTATAAGGAGCTATATCATCCCACGTTATAATTGTGGAATTTAGGTGTGCATTTGTTCTTATCAAAAAGAACTACAAGAAACTTTTTACTTGTAAGCAATTGTGGTCAAGCTTTCTAAATAATTGTTTGGTAATAAACAAATAATCTCTTGTCAGGAAACCTAGCTTCATTCACAATAAGGCACTGATTTGTCCTTAGTTGTGTTTCGTTAATCATGTTTCCTTTCTTGTGAGGTGCAAACCAACCCTCGCCTTTGCTCTGATGCTCCAAGAAAGCAACTCAATATTAATCTATGTCCTTGTCCTTCCATAGCACTGTGAAAGCTGTGCATGCTATAGGTTCATAATAGATCTTCCCAAAGTCTCAATCCTCATTGAGGGAACTGAGTTTGAAGGAATTCTCAGAGCCTGTTCCACTGTATCCTGTACCATTGTACAGGGCTTGTTTCCCCACGACTCAGGAGATCAATCCTATAGAACAGTATTACTCATACACTGGACCTGAGTTTGGAAATATATATAACTATTAGGCCTGGGCAATCATGGTTCTAAATAGTTCTAAAGTACTTACAAAACTAAAGTTCTGGTGGTGAAAACTAGGTGGTGCTGGTGCTTTGCTTCTACAGTGTTGCTAAAGTTCTAGTGGTGAACATTTCAGAACTCTAACAAAACTTTCAAAACTTCATTATAAATGGCAGTTCCTAATTGGTTCTGTCTTAAAAATCGCCAATAATGAAATAATAATGAAGTTTTGAAAGTTTTGTTAGAGATCTGAAATGTTCTTTTTACCACCTGCAGCAGGCAAAACGTCTGGCTCCCTACCTCTCCCGCTGCGACCTGGCCACGGTGATCCAAGCCATGGTCATCTCGAGGCTCGATTACTGTAATGCGCTGTACATTGGCCTACCTTTGTCGGTGATCCGGAAACTCAAGCTGGTGCAGAACGCAGCAGCTCGCTTGCTCTTAGGAGCCACAAGAACGGCTCATGTAACACCACTCCTGCGCGAACTGCACTGGCTGCCAATTGAATTCCGGGTCTCCTTCAAGGTGTTAGTTTTAACTTTCAAGGCCTTATATGGTTTGGGGGCAGTGTACTTGAGGGAGCGGCTTACCCCATACGTGCCCAGAAGATCACTGTGTTCAGAGGGGCTCAACATGCTGGAGATTCCTGGTATGAAGACTTGTAGGTTATCCAGTACGCGGCAGAGGGCATTTTCAGTGGCCGCACCGGCCTTGTGGAACTCGCTGCCAGCGGAGACGCGAGCTCTACGGGACTTAATGACATTCCGTAGGTCCTGTAAGACCTGGCTGTTCAGACAGGCATTTGGACCCTGATTGGTGCCTGCCATAACTTGCCACCTCGTCGCGTCGTTGCCACTAGCACTATGTGCCGATCTACTGCTGCCAGTTGTATCAGGTGTTGATCTACTGTAGTTTTATGTTGGGGGGGGGGGTAGGGCTTTTTTAATTGGTTTTATGATATCGCACTTTTATATGTTTTAATATGGTATATTTTATTGCTGTGAACCGCTCTGAGCTTCAGATAGAGCGGTCTATCAAGCCGAAATAATAAATAAATAAATAAACTCATCTAAGTTGCCTGCTGAAAGGAGCAATTTGGACAGGGCAACCTGATGTGTGTCCAATTGAGGTCAGATGTCTACTCCAAGATAACATCCACAACCTTCTATTGGGAAAATCACCTAGGCCCTGAGGCCAGTCCAATAATAGCATTACCTTCAATTGCATAATTGAAGGTAAGCCTAGAACACTCCTGTGCAGAAGTGTTTATTTTTTATTATAGGATTGAGGATTGAATATGTATTGAAATGTTTAGATGTTTAGGGAAGGTGCACTTCTTCAGTAAAGGCCCACCTTGGGGAAGAGTTGCCATAGCAACATGGCTGTAAGGTGGGAGGAGTCAACAGCTTTCTGCCACAGGCAAGAATAGAATTCTGGGGAAGTTTGAATTTTGACAGTTTAACTGTCAGACCAGCTCTAGGAGAGAGCAGGTTCTGAGGGCAGTCTGTTTTTGGAGCTGTAGAGAGATAGTTCTAGTAGGCTGAGCTTGCGAGCCAGTCTGTTTGTATAGAGCCTGAGGGCTAGATATAGGCAAGGTGCCTATAGGAGGAAAGAAGGTCTGTGTGTGAGATAGTTACATACTGATCTAACTGAGTAATAGTAACAGTCAAACATTTTAAACTTTGTATCTTCTACAATAGCAATGTAACGATGATGAGTTGAGCCTCTAAGAAGTTATAACGTATCCATCACGCTTTTGTGCCAAGCTATAAATAAACTGTTATTGTTCTTTTCATCAACAATCTCTCTCTGTTCCGTATTTTAAAAGTCCAGCCTCAGAGTAAAGCAAGACAGGAAAGTGTTTTTAACCTGTCTTGTTACACAGTTTGAAGTCCCACAATAATTGGTGACAGACCCTCCTAGATAACTGATAACAACAACAGTCCTCACAATCTGGTGGCTAATCTCTTCATATTTAAGGGATCCTTAAATTAAAGTTATACAACGCCCTTTTACATTAGGTCAGATACGTAGTGACCTCATCGCTACAAATTGGTGGCAGCGGTGGGATCAGTAAAAGAGGGTCCACCCTGTCCAGCCGGTTCATTTGAATAGCCTCTTTACAACTCCCATCCAAGTTATAAGACCTCATAAGTGAGAATTATATCCTCATGTTCACCTCAAGGGTAGACACCCAGTTTTGTCTCAAGGGAAGATTTGTGAAGGTCGCTCCAAAACCATACCCTACATCCAAATGGTGCCAAGGTGAATCCCAAAGTCTTAAATTCTCCTCCTGTTTCCTGCTAAATTGAAAGTTTCCACATTTTCATGTTTTTATTCTCTTCATTTTTTTTACAGATAATGAGAAGCTAAATTTATCATGTTGTAAATTTGGATTAACACACATACAGTATGCATACCATGATAGATTAATGTGTGTGTGTGTGTGCGAAGTAGTGCTAGTATAAATTCAAAATAATTATATTACAGTGTTTAGTTAATACTGAAAGCATACACATTATATAATAAAGATTACATTTAGTTTTAAATCGTAAGCCACTGTGCTGCTAATTAAGCACAAACTGAATTTTAAAAGATACGTATAATTACTGAAGTGTAACAGCAGTATAATAGAAATAGATTGGCCGCACATTTCAAATAATCAATGCTATTTTAATTAAGTTGTAATAAAAAATGTAAGAATTTAGCAGGAGTAGCCAAAATCCTCCAAATATCAACAATTGAACAGTATTTAATAGGATTCAGAGTCAATTTTTGCGGGTCAGTATCTCCCTTCTATCTGTGTTGATCCAAAATGGCATCCTTTAAGTTGTAAATCAAAAATGCTTCATGAAGTATGTGGTGCCCTATTCTTTTCCACATTTGCTCATTGCTTGGTAACATGGCATAGGACCGTGACCTCAAAATGGAGGCATCAAGGGCAAATGATTCTGCAGAATAAATGGCTATGCATTATTTATTTCCCTAAACTGCCAGTTTAGGAGTAGAGTATGGTCAACCTCATGTTGGACCAGTAAACCCAGGCAACTGGGAGCCAAGACTGCAATCCCTCAATCTGGTAGTACGGGATGACCAATGGCCATGTGGAGGCTATTCTGTTGGGTTTGTGGATTGTTTAGTCAAGAGCATCATGGGCAACTAGAAGAATCTAGTGTGATCAAAACCAGACTAGATCTCTGTTGAAGTATTTTCTCTAGTGTTACTCATGGTAAGGAAATCGTATATTTCCACCCTGATTGTATCTGCACAAACTCATCAATGGAAATATGTTGGTATGTTGATATTTTAAATATATGATAAAAATGACTGAATGTGGAAGAGAATATATTTTAGATATTTTTGCTACACTTTGTTTTTATTTCTTTTTGGCATCTGTTGATGAATTACAACACTGTTAGGTGGAATCAGATTTACACCAAACATTTTTTTATGATCTGGCCTCTCTAGGGGTCCGAATTTTGTTCTGAACACACAATGACCAAAATCTTCCCCTTCGCTAAAACAAACAAAACAAAAATCCAACTTGTGAGCAGCAGATCTCTGGCAACATTGTCATTTACATATTGTTGGAAAGTGGCAGGATCAGTTGATCATGGTGGGGAGTTGCTATTAGGAGATATAGCAATGGAAAACTATATACCTAACATCTGCCTCTCTCCAAAAGCAGACTCTCAATATGAATTTGTTTTAATTAACATGTACTGTATTTTCTACCTAATCAAATATTTTAGTTCATATCCTTAATGGGATATTTCACATTAGAAAGCTTTGTTCAGTAAATATAAATTAACTGAAGATAGGAACATGGGAGGAGGCCTTTTCAGTTGCTGCTACCGGACTGGGGAACTCACTCCCAAGAGAGACCAGGAGGGCCCCATACCTGCTGGCCTTCCGCAGGCAGGTCAAGACCTTCTGGGTAAGGATAAGGGCTTTGGAGAGGTGTAGGTGGGATTTTCTTTGGGGGGGGTGAGTTGTAAAGGCTATTTTAAGTGTGTTTATGGTATTTTAATCTATTTTTACCACACTATTTAATTTAATTTAATTGCTTTTTAACTTTTGTATTGCACTTTCTAAACTTGACTAGAGTGAATGTGGTGCTAATGTAGTTGTATTTTAATGAATGTTAGCTTTTGGGGTTTACCTTGCATCCTCGTCCCCCCTTGGGGGTTGAGAAGAGCGGGGTAAAATCCCGAAATAAAAAATAAATAATAAGGTATAGATGATGATGATGATGACAATGATGATGACGACGACACATGATATCATGCTCTGTTTAGGACACTGGAAACTTTACAATACATTTCCCAGAAAACCCAAATCTCTGATTTATACAGCATGCAGATGTATACAAGATCCTTAGACACAGTAAATCAAGAAGGTGAATGCTTGGCTGTTGGTCCTATTGATTCAGACAGTTACAAGAGAGCTGCTTGAGTGAAGGGTAATGACTCAACGATTTATCTTCCAGGTAGATGTTGTGCAATATTTAATAAAGAAGACCACTCTGGGTCCCACCAAATTCCATACGTTCGAGCCAGTTGCCATCCTTGGGCGATGTATTTGAGCCAATGGTGGCATTTCATCTTCTAGGATCTTAAAATGAGCCTCTTGATATCTATCTAACTTGGGTTTGGAAATTGAGACAGGTTTACTGTTATTTTGGGAGGCCATATCTCTTGGCTTTTCTTCACGAATGAAGATTCAGGAAGGACTCATCCCACGTTTTCTACAAGCACGTTGATGATTCGGAGGTTGGATGTGTCCTTCAAGCCTGTGCAATTGATTTTTCTGGTGAAGCGCAGTGTGCACAGAACTGGCCCCACCCTTTGAACCAAAGGTCCGTCTGCCGGGGCCTAGCAAGCTTGGACGGTGGCAGCAAGGTCCTCACGTCGTAGGTTTAGTTTGAGTTTCCTTCTCTAGATGGTTGACCTTACAGGGTTAGACGAGCACCATCTGCCCCGGTTTGAAATCAGAGTTTTCCTTCTCCTAGGATGGTTGCCAAAAGGCTAGAGAGCCCATCCTGCCCATTGACGCTCTTTGTCAAACCCTTCAGTTGTGTTCTGTCTGGCATGGGAGGCCCTACTGGTGACTATTATGCCATCGCCAGCATCGCTCACAACTTCATTAGGGTACGCAAGCCTCTCCCCCACAACAAGGGGATGCCAACGAAGAGGGGGAGGCTATATATGATTAAAATAAATACCCCCTTTTGTTTTGTCAGACCTATGAGTGGCATTTCATATTATCAGCCATCGCATTCCATACACCTAGTATATAGAACTAGTCTAAAACAAGTTACTCCATGTGTAGAATTAGTCTGTTGGCTTTAGAACAGGAATGGGTTTATATATATATATATATATATATATATATATATGTGTGTGTGTATCTGTGTGTGTGTGTGTGTGTGTGTGTGAAGTGAAGTGAAATATGGGAGTGGGAAAAATCAAATCATGTCCCTAGGAGAACTGGAAGAGGCGAGGATAACCTGCAGAAACTTGGAAAGAAGCACATACGCTTTTTATGTTTGTGATAAAAATTAAATAAATTATTCTGAGAAGTGAATTAGTTTTGATTTCTGTTTTTATCTACCAAATCTTATGTGCATCTGTGGCTAGTTGTGTGCATGTATTTGTTTGGTTTAGATTGGGAACATAATTGAAGGTGGGGGGTGATATAATCATTAGACACAAGTCAAACTAATTTGGAAAGCATGTGCAGGCTTGAGGATATCCTTTCTCCTTTTTTTCTTTTTTAAAAAGGCAGCTGTTTGGCAACTCGCTATATCTTTTCTGATGTAATGTGCCTTAGATCTTGTTCACAAGCATTTTTACATTAGATTTGTGTGAGCCATAGTTTTGGAATATTATCTCCCTGTAATCAGTTTGTACATGTGGAGCTTTGTACAACAATTTCGTGTAATTAAGGCAATCAAATTATTTTATATTTCATGGAATAGGTGTCAAGGACTCTCTACTAGATCTCCATCCTCTTGTTATTGTTGGTGTTTTAACTAATGAAGAATTTCACACTTATGAAGTGCTACAGGGGACACCCTTAACAAAGCATTTCGGCCCCAGTGACAAAACATCAAGATGAATATACAGGTAAGCAAAGCATACTTAAGAGGAGAACAACAGGCATAGTGGTCAGAGCAACTGGCCTTATTCTTTTTTTGGAATTTTCTTAATCATCACTTTTCTAAGTGAACAAGCCCAATAATCAGCAAACGATTTGAACCATCTACATGTTTAAGATCGTCCGGAGAGTCCCTGCTCTCAGTCCCGCCTTCTTCGCAGACCCTGTTGGCAGGGATGAGAGACAGGGCCTTCTCAGTGGCGCCCCCTCAGCTATGGAACACCCTTCCTAGGGACATAGCCGAGGGATCAGCCTCCTCCCTCCTAACATTTCGAAAGAAAGTTAAGAGCTGGCTGTTTGAGCAGGCATTTGCAGATGCAGTATAATTGTTTAAATGTGATTTATGGAATGATATGACGATGCGACGGAAAATGATTTTAACGATGAGATGCTGAGAATTGTATTTTATGGTTTTAATTGCTAATTGTTTACTGTTTTTATATAGTTATTGCATTAATTGTTTTTGATTGTATTTTTATCTTGTGGGCATTGACTGCCCGCCTCAAGTCACCTTCGGGCTGAGAGGGGTGGTATAGAAATATAGTAAATAAATAATAAATAATAAATAAGATAGAAAGCCAATGTATGTGGGGATGGGTATCCAGTGTATTGCAGAAGGGGTCATAGGTGTGCCTTTTTGCCAATCAGACAATGTACAAAATAACCTTCTATCTTTCAGGAAGCAGTTTCACTTTCTCGGGATCACTGGAAGACCTGAAAAAGACAGACAAGATTTTTCTGAGCCTCGCAGTTTGCTTACCGAGGACTTGCTGTTTCGCGGTTTTCCTAGAGTGGCCCGTAAGGCCTTCTCTGCCTGGCTTTCCCCCGCTGCCCAGCAGAGTAGCGAACCAAGGCCCAACGGGAAAGGTCTTCCTCCCTGGCCTGCTGCTGCCTGCGTGTCTCCAGAGGCGGAAGGACCCCGGCAGAGCGGCAGCCTGAGGTGCGGGGTGGGGGAAGACCTGCCTCCCTGGCTAAAGTAATGTAAATTTTTTAAAAATAAACACAGCATTCCTACATTGCAGATTTTCATATATCACAGGTGGTCCTGGAGAGGAACCCCCACAATAAGTGAGGGAATACTGTAAGGTCTTTGAGGATATTTGCTATTTCCAGTGGAATTTGTCCTTTCCGCCCCTTTTACATGATAAGTCAATGGCATGGGGAGAGGCTTGCGTACCCTAATGAAGTTGTGAGCTACGCTGGCGGTGGTATAATAGTCACTGGTAGGGCCTCCCATGCCAGACAGGTCACAACCGAAGGGTATGACAAAGAGCATCAACGGGCAGGATGGGCTCTTTAGCCTTTTGGCAACCAACCTAGGAGAAGGAAAACTCTAAATTCAAACCCAGGCAGATGGTGCTCGTCTAACCCTGTAAAGTCAACCATCTAAGAAAAAGTAACTCTAATCAAACCTACGACGTGAGGACCTTGCTGCCACCATCCAAGCTTGCTAGGCCCCGGCAGACGAACCTTTGGTTTAAAGTGTGAGGCCAGTTCTGTGCATACTGCGTTCCACCAGAAAAATCCATTGCACAGGCTCGAAGGACACATCCAACTTCCTTTTTAGTCATCAACGCGCTTGTAGAAAGCGTGGGATGAGTCCTTCCTGAATCTTCGTTCATGAAGAAAAGCCAAGAAGAAGACAATTGTATCGTTTTTTTTTCTGTGAGTAATCAGCACCATCCCAGAACCTACGTTTTTTTGGTACCAGCATATCTCACTCTATAGTAGTTAACACTGAACCACATTGTCCAGTTAGGAGACCAAAGACAGCAAGAATACAAATTTATTTATTTATTTATTATTTCAACAGCTCGGAGCTGTTTACAGTGCGAACAAGAACAATATACATAAAAAACAAATTAAAACAAAGAGAAATCACCAATCAGCAGGATTCAAATGCCTGCCAGAATAAGATTGTGGAAGTTTGAGGTCGGAGCACACACATCTACTCCGGAATAAGAATGTTTTGCATGCCCTCCGAAAGGAAGGTAAGCTTTGCAGTGCTCGGGTTTCTGCCGGCAAGGCATTCCATAGGTATGGAACCACAATCGTGAAGGCTCTGCGCCTGGTGGCCACCAGGTGGAAGGTCTTAAAGTTGGGAACTTCAAGCAAGTTTTGGTCTTCGGAACGACGTGATCTCTGGGGTTGGTAAGGGATCCAAAAGAAGATCTCCAAACTGGACAATATGATTCAGTGTTCAGTGAGATAGAGTGAGAGACATGAGGACCAAGAAAAAAAAGTAAACACTTGGTGTCTGAGATGGTTCTGAGAAGCGAATTAAAACATTGACCGAATTTGTAGAAGTGATGGAAAAACCCAATTCTATTTCAATCATGACTAGAAATAACCTGCCATATTGTAATGTCCTGATACAAATTAGTGAAGTAACTTGGGTAGAGTTTGCACAGAAGCTCCTTTCATTTCCATGACACCACTGTGCAATTTTACCCACATGGAATTGCAGCTCTGTAGTCACATGCAAATGAATGCAATGCAGGTTCCCCTGTGTTTAGAATGTGATTAAATGCCTCGTGGCAATGCATAGTGTTGCAATTGTGAAAGCAGTAGGAGGAGTTCAAAAGGTCATATGTCTTTTATCATTTGTTTTTATAGTATGAGCACATGCTACAAGTCATAATATATGGTGTACTTGCAAAAGAGGTGGAAATTCATGCTGCTGGATTTAGTTTCTTTCCTTTTAAAAAAAGTGTGTTAAGAAATGCATGTGTATGTACATACTGATGCAACATTGCAGTGCAAGCTATAAATGGTTTTTAAAATACAGTTGTATATAGATGCAAACCTAAAATTAAACCCAGCTACTCAGCCAAATAATGGCTGACAAATAATTACTTTTACCAGGAAAGAAGTAAAGGAGAAACATGGATTTCCTTTCTATTTCCACTGTGACGACAGGTTGGGGAATATTTATTTATTTATTTACATCATTTCCACCCCGCTCTTCTCAACCACTATCGCCCCCTGAGGCCTTGGCAACCTGACCCCCCTGGATAAACCACACAGCAGCTGAGGTACAACGGGTTTTATTGATAATAGGTGAGTATAGGAAAGAGGTTGGAGGCAATCCTTATAGTGCCTCCAACTAACAGCAAAACAGGAATCAGCAAGGGTGTGAGTGCTCCGCGGTAAAAAGGAGCACAAGCGGGAAACGGGAACACAAGCCGCATGCAACGAGTCTCTTGGAATCCCAGCTGAAGCAAGTGAGGCTGGGATGCGTTGATTATAAGGCAAAGAGTTCAAAAGGTAAAAGAGTCTTTCAGGAACAATCACTGGGTTTCAACGACAAACAGGAACAAGGCAATGCTGGAACAAGTCAGCCTGAAGCTGGCTGGCAAGGCTTGGTGGAAGGCCCGACTGGCCTAACCCGCAAGATCCTCTCCGAAATGTGTTGTTGGTTCAAGACACTGGCAAAGGGGTTCACAGGGCAGTTATAGTATTCCTGAGTTGCGTCGCACGTCAAAAGCAAAGATTGATGGCCTCTTGTATGTTTTGTGAACTCAGTCCTCTTGGAATGCAGTGCTCGTTAGTGAAGAACATCTGGGGTGAAAGGGAGTCGAGCTCTCGGCCCCTGTAGCCCACTTGCTCTATCAGGGAGTTAAGATGGTACAACCTTGAGAGGCCTTTGTTATGATTACATCCCCTGCCTTCTCACGGGAAAGACAAGGGGGCCCTGGACAGGGTTTGAGAGCAAAGCAAGCTGGCTTAGAAAGTATTTCTTGATTCTCCTGGATGGAACTCTGTCCAAGCAAAAATGATGCCTGAGGCCGTTGAGGTGTGACAACCCCCGAGGGGACCCTCAGAACGGCCTAACAAAAGGCAACAATTCAATGCCGATACACAATATAAATACAATATAAAACCAAAAACATTCTGCATTAAAATAAGTTAGCATTAACACGTAATACACATTCACTTAAGTTAAAAACAGTGTTCCGTCCACAACATGAGCATTGAGCCATATCCATCAACTTGCCATTACAATTCCAATCCAAAGTGCTGCATTGTGCTGATGTGCAAAATCCTGGTCCCACAGCTACGATTTCACTTTTTTCCTGAATGCCAGGAGGGATGGGGTTGATCGTATGTCACTTGGAAGCGCATTCCACAGATGGGGAGCCACCACCGAGAAGGCCCTCTCTCGTCCCCACCAAGTTGGTGGGAGCGAGAGCAGGGCCTCCCCGGATGATCTTAAATTACGAGGTGGGACATAGCGGCAGATGCATTCGGACAAGTAAGCTGGCCAGAACCGTATAGAGCTTTAATGGTCAAAACCAGCACTTTGAATTGAGCTCGGAAGTGGACAGACAGCCAGTGGAGCTGACACAACAGGGGGGTGGTCTGCTCCCTGTATGTAGCTCCAGTTAGTAATCTGGCTGCCACCCGTTGGACTAGCTGCAATTTCCGAACTGTCTTCAAAGGCAGCCCCACGTAGAGTGTGTTGCAGTAATCTATTCGGCATGTGACCAGAGCGTGGACAACTGTAGCCAGATCAGACTTCCCAAGGTATCTCATATGCTGCACAAATTAATTAAATATTGCAATACCAAGGATCGGGAGAGGTATCTGATAGATTGTCCCTTAATAATAATAGTAAACTTTATTTATACCCCACCACCATCTCCCCAAACAGGACTCCGGGTGGCTTACATGAGGCCAAGCCCGGTAATACATTACAGCAAAATAAATACAGAACAAGAAAAAACAACATCACAATAAAATAAGTAAAACATAAGAGTAAAATAAAACAGTGCAAAATAACAAAGTGAAAAATCAAACACAATGGGCGGTCCAAATGTACAACATAAATTGATAAAACTCTGGATGGGATAAGAATGAAAAAGGTATATTTGTAAGGGAGGAACTAATAGGGGGTGGAATAGTGGAGGCAGGCCTTCAGAAAGGTGGGGGGAGTGCAATATGAGAACAACATTATGGGAACAATAACAGGAAAGAAGTATATGGTCACTCTCCAAAGGCACATCGGTAGAGCCAAGTTTTTAGATCCTTCTATAAGGCTACTAGGGTAGGGGCTTGCCTAATCTCACCAGGTAGTGTGTTCCACAGCCAGGGGCCACAACGGAGAAGGCTCTCTTCATCATTCCCGCAAGTCGTGCCTGTGATGGAGGAAAGGGTGGAAGGAGGGCCTCCCATGAGGATCGAAGAGATCGTTCAGGTTTATGGAAGGAGAATATCACATTGGAATATGATATTGAAACACTACTGGTTGCCACCTCTCAACAATATATTGTGGAAGTAATCATTATTAGTACTCCTACCGATACTCCTATCAATACTCCTGCTTTAAATGTGATATTCCTTTTTTTAAAAAAATTATTGATATGTTCAAATACATTGTTTTGAGAATGTGATTTTCCTGCTTCTTGGCAGAGAGTTGGACTGGCTGGCCCACAAGGTCTCTTCCAACTCTATGATTCTATGATCCTACCACCCTGATTTTGGCAAGACTCACAGTAAGGCGAATGGATTGGCAAACTAGATTGGTACCCGCTAATCACATAATTGGGGAATACTATGGATACTGTGGAAGAGAAAGGAAGATGACCAAGAAACAGAGATAAAATTGTAGGGTGTTAGGAGGAAAATAGCATAGAAGTAGGGGAAATCTGAAATAGAGATGAGACAGCCAGGGGAAGGAAATCAATATAGTTTTGGGGAGCTGTGATTGATTAAATACTTCAGGGTCAAATGTGTGATCTAATTGTGCATGAATAAATTTCTATTGATTATTTTTTTATATAAAATCAACCGTGTCTGGCTTTTTCTGTTAGATTTTAATAGAGCATGGGGTCTTTTACCAGTAAAAGACAACATGTTAAAATGGGCATTAGACATTGGTCATTCCATACTCTTAAGAGAGTGGGAACAAGTGTGGAAAAGGAGATTAAGATATATCAGAGCTATTAATTTAATAGAAAACTGGTACAAAATGTTCTACCACTGGCACCTAACGCCTTTGCAATTATCAAAATATTACAAAATACACAACAATCAATGCTGGAAATGTGAAATAAAACTAGCAACTGACTACCACGCATGGTGGGGATGCAAAATAATCAAAAAGTTCTGGTTAACAATCCACAAATATATACAAAATATTATAAAGGTTAAATTTGATATGAAACCAGAATAGATAAAAGGATAGACTACTGTAATGCCCTTTACATTGGCCTGCCCTTGTCCGTGATCCGGCAGCTTAAGCTCGTCCAGAACGCCGCTGCTCGACTCCTCACTGGAGTGCCGGCGAGGAGCCACATAACTCCCATCTTACAGCAGCTTCATTGGCTCCCGGTCGAGCACCGGATCACTTTCAAGGTGATGGTGTTAACCTTCAAGGCCTTATATGGTCTGGGGCCGATGTATCTGAGGGACCGTCTCACCCCCTATCAACCCCAGAGATCACTCCACTCTGAAGATCTGAATCTCCTCGAGGTGCCTGGTGTCAAGACTATCCATCTGGCCTCGACCCGGCGTAGGGCCTTCTCTGTGGTGGCTCCAACTATCTGGAATACTCTGCCAGCTGAAGACCTTGCCTTTCGCAGGGCCTGCAAAACCTATCTCTTCAAACTGGCATTTAGTTGCTGATTTTTGTAATCCTGCAGAGTTAGTTTTAGTTTAAATTTAGAATAGTTTATCTGATATTTTTATCTGTTTTATGCTTGTGATTGTGAGCCGCTCCGAGCCCTCGGGGAGTGGCGGCATACAAGAATGATAAATAAATAAATAAATATTATTTGCTTAATGTATTATATTTCAAGATACGGAAAAATGAAGAGAGGATGTTTTGCTACCTGTCAACAGCCGCAAGAATAATAATAGCCCTGAAATTGAGAGAAAAAGAATCTCCCTCAATTGAAGACTGGATTATTAAGTCAGTGGAATATATGAATATGGACACTTTAACGCAAATACTAAAAGATCATAACAAAGTTAATCAAACTAACTGGGAATCATTAAGATCGTATCAGTTGAATCAATTGCCTTGTAAACAAAGGTTGTACAGTAGTTCCGTGTGGATGCCTGACGGTATTATTTGGAGCTCAACCGTTTCGCAAGGAGTTCCAAAGCTTCTTCAAAGGTAATCCTTAGGAGTGGTGTACCAATATCATATAAGCAACTTGCGGCAAACATTTATCTATAGGGAACAATATAACATTCATGTAATATACAGTATAAGGGTATCAGAAGGGATTACAGCGAACACATATGGTAAAAAGGTTATCATATATACATACCAGCATAATGCAAATGATTTATATCATCAAGACATGATGGCTCTGTTGACCCAAAGGTAAGTTGGCAGGTTCAATTTCGAGCACGGAGCCTGAGAAGCCTTACCAGCGATTCCCTCATGACCTTATTGGATTACAAATACTGCATTTGAATTCTTCATTTAACTTGGATTCACTCGAATTGAACCTAAACACACCCCTGAGTGGCTTGTTTTCCATTTGTCATTCGATCATCCGGATTATAATTATAACAAACTGAACTTTGCCATCAACCAGCCTGGATTACGGACACTGAAATACCTCAGACTCCCGAAATGTTAAGTATCTTGCACTTTAGATGTTTGTGTATTAACTCATATTTATTGAACCTATCACAATCAATTGCTTGATAAACTTATAAAAATATGTTTTGATAATAATGTGCAATGGCTTTGTTTTCTATAGCACAATCGTATCAGTCCTAGTGCTTAATTTTAAATTTTTTCTTCCCTTCCCTACCTATCCCAAGCCTAACCCTTCCCCGAACCCCAACCCTACCCCACCGAACCAATCCCCTCTACCTATCTATCTAATTTCCTACTTTCCTTCTCACCTATTTTGTTCCCCCTCTTTTATTGTATTGGAAAACAATGGTGAATAAAAATGATTTTTTTAAAAAATAGAGCATAGGGTCATACTTGCCACACAAACTCACTTAAACAACAAGCTCACTGGTCCATATAGGGATCACTTTGAGATTGAAGTACCCAATCCTGGGAGGGAGAAGGTGGGGAAGGAAAGTACAGGAGCCCAAGGATTTGGAACTGAGGGACCAGCCTAGAGGGGAGAATCTATCACACCCACCATCTTCACATGCCTTTCTTGGGCACAGAGTGTGAGTGTTGAAGCTATGTTTAACTAATTTAACTGATTTACGAGGCCATAAACTCTCCAGGAAGTATGAAAAAGAATGAAGGAATGTGACAGCTCCCCCTGGTGGCCAGAAGCTGGAATGTTAAATTGCCTCTGAGTGTCTGTCTAGATTTGTTGTATGTCTATGGCATTGAATGTTTGCCTATATATGTGCATTGTGATCCGCCCTGAGTTCCCTGCGGGGTGAGAAGGGTGGAATATAAATTATGTAAATAAATAATAATAAATAAATGTTACATTTATTTGCTGCTATTTCCATTGCTTTCTTTTCTGGGGGAAAGGGTGCTGGCTAGCCATGTGTGTTCAGAGGTACACAACTACACATCCTTCCCAAGAAAACCTCCCTTGATTTCAGATTACTTGCCAGCTATCCTCTGGTTTCTAATCTCCTATTTATATGAAATATAATTGGAAAGGCCATAGCAATACTGCTGGGTTTCAGCTTTCCTATGGGGTAAAGACCAAGACCTGTCAGGGTGATGAATGATCTGCTGATGATATAACATCAAGGACAGCTGGTTATTTTTGGACCTTATGGCAGCATTGGATATGATGGACTATGGGCCACTCTAGCTGAGGGACATTGGTGTTGCAGTGGGAGCTGCCAGTAGATCATTTGAGACATCCTGCAAGACTGAAGTCACTTGGTGGTAAAGGACAACTGAACATGAAATTCTGCATCTTTGAAAATTTGTGAACTGCTTCTGTTCATATTTCTGGAGATTTTAACACTTTTCCATATTTTATTTACATGTTCCCAGTTTCTGTTTTACCACCTCCATAAAATATCCAGCTGATCCACAGCTATATATTTCATATCATCACTGACAATGTAATCAAGCAGTCCCTACTTTGCATGTTAAAGAACAGCATGAGATACGGTATCATGAATTTCTTTGATATGATCTTTAAACTATTTCCAAACATCTCAGGAAATTCCCTTATGCCTTGACAATCTTTTTCTCAAGACTCCAGCCTGGGCAATTCCCCTTTTATTCTTTTCAGTGTTTAACTACTGCCGTGTCAAACTAGAGTAGAAATGCTTCTTCTAGACCGGGGCTGTCCAACAGGCGGCCGCAGGGCCGTACACGGCCCCCTAGCTCCTTTCCTCCGCCCCCCTCAGCATTTTAATAAAAAATAAAAATAGAAAAATAAAATAATAATAATAATAAAAATGTACCCACTTCCGGGTTTCGAAGCAAGTATCGCGAAACTACGTGAGCCACACGGGATTTTGCTCTCAACGCGAGATCACGCCTGCGTTGAGAGCGAAATCCCATGTGGCTCGCATAGTCTTGTGATACTCCTCCTGTTGCCGAAATCTCGGCTACTGAATCCCTGCGGCCCACACAGACCTTCTTCGGCGCCTGGCTCGGTCGGTCATGGCCTGTCTCGTGGATCGGCTTCTCCTGGATCCTGCGCGTTTGGGAAGGTAGGCTGAATCAGGGGGGGCCCCCCAGGTCATCAGTGACCGGAATTCCGGCCACAGGTCCGGTAGAAGTTGGACAGCCCTGTTCTAGACAAGCAGAAATAATCTGACATGCCCCTGAGGAGACCCGGCACATGTTGTCAAACCTGTTGTGACACTTAGGTGGCATCCACATGGTCCAGCTGGGCAAAAATTGCATTGGCCCAAGTAGACCATAACCTCACCCACCACATTGCTACCACCACCTCTCCCTGGCCATTGTGAGTGTCCCATTCTGATATCAGCAGAGCACCTAGAATCACAGAGTTGGAAGAGCCTTCATGGGCCATCCAGTTCAACCTTCTGCAGAGAAACAGGAAAATCGCATTCAAAGCGCCTTCAACAGATAGCCATTCAGTCTTTGTTTAAAAGCCTCCAAAGAAGGAGCCTCCACCACAGTCTGTGGCAGAGAGTTCCACTGCTGAACAGTTCTCACAGTTAGAAAGTTCTTCCTAATGTTCAGGTGGAATCTCCTTTTCTGTAGTTTGAAGCCATTGTTTTGCATCCCAGTCTCCAGGGCAGCAGAAAACATGCCTGCTCCCTCCACATGTACACAAACACATTTACACACCCCAACTGTCTGGAAACAGTATACCTACGAAAGGATTATACTCCAGGCCAGGGGATCAACAAAATTACTTTCTGACAGCTAATTTTTCTGATAGTGATTGAAACCCATAATCAGAATGACATGTTTGAACAAGATGCTATCAAAACAAACATTTACCCACACACTTCCTTTCACATGAAAGCTGCCAAATAAAACTGCCTTAAATCAAATAATTTGAGTCTTGGCAAAATTATACAAATGTAACAAAGTATCTGCCTTTTTACATAAATCACCACATATACTCTTTAAGAAGCAGTGATTTAATCTAAGCCTTGAAGAAAAGAATGTTTTCTTCTTAAAAATGTGATGATGATAATAAAAATCATAGAAATGTCTGGACTTGCAGAGAAGATAACTTGTAGGTTATATTACTTTCAGGCCAATATAGTAGTTATCCTTGGATAGGGAAACCAAAGTCAGGGTATGCTTCTGGAAAATAAGTTGGTGGTTCCCAGAAATATTACCGGGGGTGGAGTTAGGCTGGAGGTTACATTATGACATATAGTTTCCTTTTCTAAGTATGGTATGCTGCTCTCATTTAAAAAAACATAGTCAAAGAGGTGTCAATGTTTGGATCAAGGATGCATCCAGGTGGTCTTTCTGCTGAAAGATAGTGTTTTTAATAGTCAGCTCCTGTTCTGCACAAAACTCTAGCAGGAGGTGTCCGTTATCATTACAATTTGCAACACCATGCTTGCCTAATACAACTTTCCAGGCTTCAAAGTTTTCCAGAAGCAGCCCTGCAGCACCTAACATCCTGCTTTGCAACAGCTGTTTGGGCTGGAAGTCAGCTTGAAAAAAACGGAAGTTCTCTACCAGCCCGCACCACAGGAAGAACACCATCATCCCCACGTCAGCATAGGCACATCTGTGCTTCAGTCCGTTCAGCAGTTCACCTACCTGGGAAGCATCATCTCTTCAGACGCCGTGATTGATAAAGAGATAGATCACAGATTAGCAAAGGCATTCAGAAGGCTTCACAAAAGAGTCTGGAGTAACAAAACCTGAGGCAAAGCACCAAAATAAGTGTGTACAGAGCTATCGTACTGTCTATTCTGCTGCATGGGTCTGAAACATGGGTCACCTATCGCCAACACCTACGACTCCTCGAACACTTTCATCAGCGGTACCTTCACACAATCCTAAATGTACGCTGGACCGACTATGTGACAAATGTTGCTGTCCTTGAGCAAGCAGGGATCACCAACATTGAGGTCATGCTATTGAAAACACAGCTGCACTGGGCAGGGCACGTCCCTAGGATGGAGGAACACCGCCTCCCAAAGATACTATTCTACGGTGAACTCGCCACAGGTCAGCGCAAGAGAGGCACCTCCAAAAAGAGATATAAGGAGTCCCTGAAACAACATCTCAGGCTTGGCCAGATAGTCCACCCTGGCCTCACATCGGGAGGCATGGAGACGCACTACCCACAATGCTGCAGCCTCTTTCGAGAAGACAAACCAAATGAGTCTCGAAGAGAAACGACAACGCAGAAAAAACCGCAACCTGAAAACAACAGCACCCAAAGAGACTTTATGTTGTGCTTTCTGCAACTGGACTTGCCTATCTCGAATTGGCCTTTTGTAGAAGGCGTGGGATGAGTCCTTCCTAAATCTTCGTTCATGAAGAAAAGCCAAGAAGAAGAAGAAGAAGAGAAGAAGAAGGAGATACTGTTATCATTTACTTTTCTTGCAAATGAGAGTAAGCAATGGGGTATCTTTAAAATGTTTGAATACGCAAAAGTCAAGGTTTAGTGAAGCCAAAGAACCTTCACTGTCACCATCCCTTGAAACAGGATGGGCAGGCACTTTAATTGATATTCACATCCCATTCTAATTCTAATTTATTTCCTTTCTAATGATTTAAGGCAGTGTTTCCCAACCAGTGTGCCGTGGCACACTACTGTACCGTGAGAGATCATCAGGTGTGCCGTGGGGAATTGGAACCTCCAATACCCCTTCTTCCCCCTCCTGCTGAACACCTTTTCTTCTCCACTTGGACTCCCTTCTTCCCAGCCTCGCTCTGCTTGCTTTGCCTCACTTTGCTCACGCTGCTGCTTCTGTGGGAGGGGGAAGGGAGAACGATGTGACCCGTGCGGGCGCTATTGCGCAGACTCGCCCCACGTCTTCCTCCCTCCCCTCCACAGTGCTCTCTGGATATAGGTGAACTACTACTCCAAAACTCAAGGTCAATGCCCACCAAACTCTTATAGCATTTTCTCTTGGTTATGGTAGTTCTGTGTGGGAAGTTTGATTCCATTCCACCATTGGTGGAATTCAGAATGCTCTTTGATTGCAGGTGAACTATAATTCCCAGCTTTTGAGCAAGACCTTCGTGTGTGTCTTTCTGCCATTCCTGCCAGGATATCTATGTTGTGTTCATCGAAACAGGTCCAGGTTTCACACTGAGTGTATAAATACATTTAAAAACATATTAACTATATGTATTACTGTGTTAGAGTGTCATTTTGGTTGGTGGTGTACCCCAGGATTTTGTAAATGTAAAAAATGTGCCGCAGCTCAAAAAAGGTTGAAAAACACTTATTTAAGGAAAAGAAACTTCACCTTTTCATTTAAGGCACAAGAAACAGGGTGGCATGTGAACATTTAATATTCAAAATGACAAAAAAATAACCCCCTTGCCCTTTAAATTTACACGAAAACAAAAGAAAGGAATTGTCACATCTGAATATTTTAGGGTTGGAAATTACATTTCTTATTATTCTCTTTCTGGCTGAAACACAGCAGAGAGGTATTTCAGTTTTCTCCCAGACTTTCCACATCGCAAAGTGTTCCTAGGAATTATTTTGCATAGAGATTCATGGGGTCTTTCTGTGATGTGTGATGTTCAAATGGTGCACCAGTGCAACAAGCAAGGCACACATAGAATTCTGTGAGAGACAGGCAGCAGCAACAGAAACAACACAGAGGATGGAGTGATGCTCCAGTGGGGCCAATGCACATGTGCTAGATCCAGAGCTACTCCAAGGCAGATCTATATAGGAGAAACCTGCCCAGTGTAAATGGACAAAGCTGGGAAATTTTACTCGTGTTTTAAAAAAAATCTTTGTTACAAAATTAATATATGTCCCCAGCAATATCTAATAATAATAATAATAATAATAATAATAATGTTGCAATCCCAGGTGACAGCAGGATTGAAGAAAAACAACTGGAAAAGCTGGCACAATATGAGGATTAAAAGATCAAACTGCAAAGACTCTGGTAAAACCAGTAAAGGTGGTCCCAGTGGTGATCAGCACACTGGGTGCAGTGCCTAAAGACCTTGGCCTGCACTTAAACACTAGGCATGACAAAAAAGTTATGAAAATGATTCGTTTTGTAAGAGATTCGTAAGAAATGCTACTTTCGAGTATTTCCGCACCTGGAACGCCAACCAGGAAGTGGACTTTCTTTTCGAACTTCGGGGCCAGGATTTTCTTATGTGTCGTTTTTAGGTCGTACGGGGGGGGGGGCACCCTCCTTCTCTCTCACCACCCTCCCGCCTCCCTTGCCAATAAGTATTAGGGCAAGGCAAGCCCTAAACTCGCTCCTTCTTTCGGCTGGAAGCCTGGAAAAAATGTAAACAGAGAGGTTTACTCAGAAGTAAATCTGCAAAGGAGGGCACTTTGGATGAAGGGCCTCCTTGTGGATTTACTTGAGTAAACCTCTCTGTTTACATTTTTCCAGGCTTCCTGCCTCCCTGCCCTGCCAGGATCTAAAGCATCAAAGAGTATTGGGGTGAGAAACCAACCTAATGTATAATAGAATGAATGCTACTGTAAGTGCCTAATATTATAAGTAATCCAACTGGTCATACCTACATTCCATGCACATGCAATAATACAGCAGTAATAACAATAACAAGAGGTAAAATTCAAACCGAAGTATTCTGACTGGTCTCTCCTCATGCGGTGCAAACGGGCTCTTCTCTTATTAGCCCGGGAAATTAGCCTGAAAAAGCCAGCGTTTTCTGTTTGCACACACATACATATTCTTGGGGAATTTGCTGCAGAATCCCGGGCTCATAGAGAAGATTCTGCAGCAAATCCCCCAAAGAATATGTATGTGTGTGCACCCAAGCAGAAAACGCTGGCTTTTCCCGGCTCACAGAGAAGAGCCCGTTTGCACCGCATGAGGAGGGACCAGTCAGAATACTGGTTTGAATTTTACCTCTTCTTATACCCATTGTTATTACTGCTGTAATTTGCATGTGCATGGAATGTAGGTATATGACCAGCCTGGGCAAACTTGGGCCCTCGCTCCCTCAGGATCGGGGTGAGAGAGAGGCAGCGAGGAGCAGGGGGGGGTTCCTCCTCCTTTTCTTTTGCTGCTTCCAAGAATAGAATACCCCCTCCCTCCCTCCCTCCTTCCCTCCCCTCCTTTCTATTTGGAGAGTCCCATCTAGAATTCAGTGTGATTTATTCAAGTTTTTGCCTAACTCCCAGAAATCCCAGCCAATTTACCAGCTGTTAGGATTTCTGGGAGTTGTAGGCCAAAACCATCTGGAATGCGCATGCGCTGGCATACGAACTACTAACGAATTTCGTTAGTGATTAAGTTACATTTTAGAAATTTTTGGAAATTTTTTTGTAAGTCTTCCTATTACTAATAAAAAAAATTCCCCCCCCCCCATTAGATTTTCGATTCCCTATTTTTGTGTTCTAAACCATGCCTATTAAACACAATTGGTGCTGAGAAAATTACCATCTGCCAGCTGCAAAAGGCCACCTTACTCGGATCTGTACGCATTATTCATCGATACATCACACAGTCCTAGACACTTGGGAAGTGACCGACATGTGATGCAATACAACAGCCAGCAGAGTGACCTTGTCTGCTGTGGACTCATCTTGTTGTGTTTCAAATAATATTAAGATTGTTTTATTTGTATCCTGCCACGTCTCACCAAGAGGATTCGAGACAGCTTACAAGAAGGAAAAACATATAGATAATTTAAAAAATCACACTACAATCTTGAAAAGGTCAAATCTGGTCCAACTTACGTGCCCGAACGCATCTCTCCCTATGAACCATTGAGATGTTTAAGATCATCTGGAGAGGCCCTGCTCTCGGTCTCGCCTGCCTCGCAGGCGCGATTGGCGAGGACGAGAGACAGGGGCTTTTCAGTGGTGGCTCCTCTGCTTTGGAATGACCTTCCTAATGACATCAGATCAGCTCCCTCCCTCTTGAAATTTTATAAGAACATCAAGACTTGGCTGTTCGGGCAGGCATTTGCAGATGAACTGTAATTATTTAATTGAGACCAACGGAATGTCATGACGATGCAACGGAAACCGATTTTAAGAATGAAAAGCTGAGCTTTGTATTTTATAATTTTTACAGTTAATTGTATTGTTTTTATATGGTTGTTTTACTAATTTTTTAATGATGTGTTTTATCTGTGGGCATTTGTTGCCATGTGTTTACCGCCTCGAGTCGCCTTCGGGCTGAGAGGGGCGGTATAAAAGTATAATAAATAATTAAATAAATAAATAAATAAATAAATCCAAACAGCAATTCAGAAAAACAAATCATAATACGTAAAAAAAACACATCACAATAAACAAGTTACTTATAACTCAAAATTGACACTCATAAGTAAAGCTATGTAATAGTTAAGACATGTAATACATATTTGAAACATCACAAAACCTACTCTTGTTGGTAAAAACAATAAGGTTCAGTTAAAATTAATCCCAGTTAGAATGTCCATCACTTAGATGGCAGCCATCTTCCAAAGCCATGTGTACAGTTGCTAAAGAAAGAGAAATTTAATTATCTTTTGACCCACCATCTGGCTACGGTTGGGGTGAGGGGGACAGTCCTTAATTGGCTGTCCTCTTTCCTCCGGAATCGGTTCCAGCGAGTGAGAAGGGGAGAGGTTGTCTCAGGGGTGCCCCTCTTCATTGCGGGGTCCCTCAGGGGGCAATCCTTTCCCCTTTATTATTTAACATCTACGTCCGACCACTTGCTCGGTTGGTGCGCAGCTTCGGGCTGGAGTGTCACCAATACGCGGACGACACCCAGCTCATTCTGGGGATGGAGGGCCGACCCGACTCTGTACCTGATAATTTCCATCGTTGCCTAGAAGCCGTCACTGGATGGCTGTGAGCCAGTAGGTTGAAGGTGAATCCGGCTAAGATGGAGATCCTGTGGCTGGGCCGTCCGGGGGCGAGTGGGATCCAGCTTCCAACCCTGGATGGGGCGACTCTTCGCCCGTCATCATCAGTCAAAAGTCTAGGAGTCACGCTTGACTCCCATCTGACAATGGAGAAACATGTCTCCACCGTCAGCGGAACAGCATTCCATCATCTCCGGCAGGCGAGGAAGCTGGCTCCCTACTTGTCCCAACACGACCTAGCCACAGTGGTCCAAGCCATGGTCATCTCAAGACTGGACTACTGTAATGCTCTCTTCGTTGGCCTTCCTCTGTCGGTGATTCAGAAGCTTAAGCTGGTGCAGAACGCCGCAGCCCGGATCGTGGCAGGTCTTCCATCTCGCTGCCACATTAGGCCGGTCCTGCGGGAACTGCACTGGCTTCCAATTGAGCACCGAATCACCTTCAAAGTGCTGGTTTTAACCTTCAAGGCCTTGAATGGTCTGGGGCTGGTGTATCTTAGGGACCGCTTCTCCCCATATAGTCCTTTAAGACCACTGAGATCTGAATCATCAAACCTCTTGGCGGTACCAAGCCATGCCGCCTTCCACCTGACCACAACTTGGAGGAGAGCTTTCAGCGTGATCGCTCCAGTGTTGTGGAATGCTCTCCCTCCTGCCATTCGCGCGATGCCCACTTTACTGGCCTTTCAGAAGGCCTGTAAAACCCACCTGTTCATTCAGGCTTTTGGGTCAGAGCAAGGCTAAGGCTCCACGATTTGGCCAAGGGCTGTGATCTTAGGTAGCAGACAGGCATCATTGCTGGTTTTAACTGTGGATGCATACATCCAACCATGTTTTAACATGTGTCATGTATGGTTTTATTGTGTTTTACTGTGTTTTATTGATTGTAATTGTTTTTAACTGTTGTGAGTCGCTCCGAGCCACTTGGAAGGGGCGACCAAGAAATCCAAATAATAAATAAATAAATAAATAAATTTCATCACTTACTTCTTGGACTTTTATTGCTCAGAGAAAATAGCATCTAAATCAGTGGTTCCCAAAGTGGGCGGTACCACCCCCTGGTGGGCGGTGGGGCGATCCAAGGGGGCGCTGGGAGGCTCAGGAGAATTTGGAGGATGCTGAACCCCTGTAAGGGGGTGGTGGCGTGAGCAGGCTTGCAGGGTCTGAGTGACCATCTGTCAGGAGTGTTTTGATTGTGCTTTTCCCTTATGGCAGAAGAAAGTTGGACTGAATGCCTCTTGGTGGTCTCTTCCAACCCCAGAATATTATTATTATT
Organism: Anolis apletophallus; assembly: GCA_030556195.1. NCBI lineage: Eukaryota > Metazoa > Chordata > Lepidosauria > Squamata > Anolidae > Anolis > Anolis apletophallus. The sequence continues at coordinate 18,942,994 of JARBWK010000007.1, forward strand.
ATTATTATTATTATTATTGAGAGTTTGAGTGACCATCTGCCAGGAGTGTTTTGATAGTGCTTTTCCCTTATGGCAGAAGGAGGTTGGAATGGATGATCCTTGGAGGTCTCTTGCAACCCTAGGATTCTATTACTGTAAATTCTTCCCAAGCCCCTCCAGTATTTTCTGTTGGTCATGAAGGTTCTGTGTGCCAAGTTTGATCCTGATCTAGGGTTCCCATTTGTCCCTTATTCTAAGGGAGGTCCCTTATTTTGGCCCTAAAATTTGTGTCCCTTATTTTCAGGCCCTGTCCCTTATTTTTGACTAGCAGGACAGGACTGGGCGGGGTTGACCAGAGGAAGGTGCGCACTGCAGTTTCCACGGCAATGCCTGCCCGGGGATTCCAACTCGCAGGGCAGCCTGCATCCCTGTTGAAAGGAAGAGGCGATACAGGACTTTTTCAAAGTACAGTAGACTAATTAACCGTTACCCAAGGGGAATGTTGGATCATGTTTGATAAAGATCGTTTCTGGTTGCTTGAGAGTTACTCTTAAAATAGGCCTAGCTGTGCATCCCAATGCTCTGTATCCCATACTATACCATTAACTATTGACATAATAATCATGAAGATGTACTGTCTTATAAAATTTATTTTATTTTAATGTTTAGACAGTGCACTTTTATAGTCAGCAAAGTCAAGTACTAAATACAGATGGAGAAAATAAGGAAGTTCTAATAATGTTTTTTCTTCATGACAAAGCATGCAGAAACATACCATGCACTCTTAAGAGAGTATAAGTCAGTTTCTTTTGTGAGTTTCAATCATTATCTTATTCTGTTAATAAAACTATTTTTACCTAATGTTTGAGTTTCAAGTTTTTAATGAAGTGTCCCTTATTTTTGTGAAAAATCGCATAAATCTCCCGTATTTCTTATATCAAAAAATGGCAACCCTATCCAGATCTGTCATTCATGGGGGTCTTAGTGGTCTGTGGAAGTGAATTGGCGGAAGGTACTGCAAATCCCATCATCC